>CAFUXE010000384.1:364439-394096 GCA_903364295.1 Serranus cabrilla | reverse complement strand
TATATCTACATACATAAACATATTTTTTCAGTGTGAAATTAGGACTTTTATTGAAACATTTTAATTACAGGTACTACAGTGATAAGAGTACTTCTACAGTTAGATATAACTATTCTTACTGAGGTAACATTTGAAACACTTTTACTGTAACCGAGTATCTAATATTACTGAATGAACATTTTAAAAGCGGGACTTCAATTGTTAGAGAGTACGTTTACAGTTTGGTATCAGTACTTTTACTGGGACAATATTTTAACTGCAGGAGTTTTACTGCACCACAGTATGACTACAGTGTGTTATTCGTACTTTACTGAAGTGACACTTTAAAGCATTACTTTGACTGTAACAAAGCAGTTTTTCCGTGTTTTAGCACTTCAGTGTGGCGGTAGTTTTCTGCCTCCTCTCTTTTGAAGTAGCGGTCACATGATTCAACACAAACAGTTCTCTGATAGCGCCGAGTTAGCATGCTAGCTAAAAGCTTCTTTGCGCCCAGAAATAACAATTTCCGTTAGCAACACTAAAAACAAACAATAAATATCTGCGTTGAAAATAAATAAAATCTGGTGTATATGTGTTGTTACCAGCTGTTGTGGACAGGAGTGTTGTTGTTGTTGTTGATGCTGCGTTAGCAGGCTAGCGAGCAGTCGGCGGTTGAAGCGACGCTGCTAACGGTCACAAACTTCAGCGTGAACGCGCGTAAACCGTCCTCATGTCGTCACTCGGTGCGTTAGCCGCGCAGCTACCGTCCCATCCTGCCGCCGGTGAGACACCCCGCTGCTGAAAACGGACATACACCGTGAAGAATAAACGTTAAAGTAGCAGCCTGGCTCACGGAGTTAGCATGTTTGTTCGGTTCCAGCTGGTGTTGTGCATCCGGGTCACGCCGGAAGCGGGAAACGCTTCCTCGGCGGCGGTGACGTTGCTGCTGCCCCGCTGCTTCTACGTCGCCTCGGACTCGATGCCGCCCCCTGGTGGTGAGGAGGGGGAACCGCGGTGCCTTCAGGGTCAACAGTTTACACATCCAGCACACACAGAACAACTTTAAATCTTTCAAAGATGTGTTTGTGTCTCAGCTCTTTTCTGATCTAAATGAAAGCCATCTGATTTGAATAATGAAAAAGAAATGTATAAGTATAAAGAAATAAATACAGAAAAAAATGCACTTTGGGGAAATAAATAGGGGTGGAATTCCTAGGGAAAATAATAAAGATATAAATAAACAGAAACAATAAATAATACATTAATTTATTTGAAAAGTGAATAAATACATTTAAAAAAGAAGGAAAGAAATACAATATATTTAAATGTATAAGTAAAGAAAATAAAATTAGTCATAAATAGTAACATGTCTTGTTTCCTTTTTCAATTAATTATTATTTTTGGTACAATAGGCAGCATATTACTGTATTCATTGAGGTATTTATTAATTTTTGATGATGGCATTTTATCCTCTCAAATTGAGTGTTAATCCTTCAACACCACACAAAGGTGCACTAAAAGCTCTGTTAAGTTTTTTTGTAGTTGCAGAAAAGCAGAAACACGGCTGCCCGGAATAATTCTTTATATCCCAAATCACCAGTGAGAACAAAAAACTGCTGAGAAAAAGTGGAAGTCACCCAGGTGTCATCACATGATCTAAAGAAAGGACTCTGGTCATGTGATAACTGGTAATTGTTGGTGGGAGGACCCCGGCCCATGCTCAAGAACAGTTACTGGCAATATGGGTTTAATGGGTTTAATCTTCTTCTGAATCATTTCAGAGCTTTCCAGAAACTTCCATAGTCTCCTCCTCTGAGGCCGGCAGGCTGCAGCAGCCTTTTCTCTGCTGAGTCAGGAGTGAAAGGTCTTTTCAACCAGCAGTTTCTTCAGGCTGCTGCCAAGTCAGACACTGGCAGCTTCAACAATTAAAAATTTGAGCTGCCTCCTCTTGGATTCTGTGTCCCTAAGCTTTACTAAAAAATGTGAGAAAAGCTCTTAAGAGCTGAAGGACTTATGGACCTTCAATACATCTGGCTCTGGTCCATTGTTTCCCCAGCCATCTAATGCATTAAATTAAGTAATGAAAAGCTTTTTACCTAATTATGCTAAAGCTAGACTACCAACCAGGGAATGTGGGGTAACTTTCTCAAGGGGCCCAACCCATCAGGACCCAGAAAGTCCAAGAATCACCAAGAATGTTAGTTTATTTAAAGGCACAATGGGTGGAAAATTCCTTTAAAGCATCATGTCTGTATCTTCTTGAGGGGGGTATTTTATTTTATTTTATTTTATTTTATTTTATTTTATTTTATTTTTAATCTTATTTGTATTTGTATTATATTTTATTTACTTCTTTATTACCACAAAAGAACTAACAGGCAGCTATTCAGTGGCATGTCTTCCAACACTGGTGTCCTGGTTGGTTAAGAGGAATGATCAGTAGGATCCTACAGATAATTAATTACAGCTAAGTAAAATTCCAGTGTATTTCAACATTGCATTTTCCCATAAATGTCTCACTCATTACCCAACTTTGCTTTACCCAACACTTCCGCGGAAGAGATTCGGGCCATGATTCATGACTTTTACATAAACATTTTCAGACTTTTGTGTGTGAGTTTGAGGATAAGTACTGGTTTGTTGGCTCTAACTGCATTGGATCCATGACAACTCGGCTGGCTTTTCTCTCAGCTAACGTTACCGAGACGTCCCCACATGAACTCCAGGATCTGAGCCAGAGGCCACAAATCAGCTGCTCCATAATCTCCTTCACCACCAGGGGGCGCTGCAGGTTGAACTACCCCGTTTACAGTACAAGACATGGATTCATATTCTTATTAGAGCAAAAACTTACAAAAAAATACTTATTTTCCAGAATTTTACAGTATTATTTTACAGGGTTCTTCTTGTTTTTTTCTACATTGAGTGCAAATAGCAATTAAAAGTTATAAAGAATTACTTTTATTTCAAATATTAACCATAAAATGGAAGCTGAAATCTCCAAATTAATATAATGGGACATTATATTTTGTTTTGTTTTTACAGTATTATTTAATTGCCTTATGGTCTCGAAAGGTTAATTACAGTTAATTTCATGTAATAATGTAAAAAAAAATACACATCATAATGCTGAATATAAAATTAAAACAATTATCTATTTTTTAACAGTAAAATTTTAAATTGTAATGTAAATTTAGCAGATAAAATAAAATAATATGTATAGATGATTTTTTTGTTATGGTAAAAAAATAAATATGTATAAAGTATATTAGTATATTATATATTCAATTATTATTATTATTATTATTGGTGCTCACAGTGAAGGATGTGATTGATTTCCTGTTATTGGTGATTACTGGCAGTGATACACTTCCACATAGGATTTCCACATAAATAAAAGTCTCGTGGCAGCTGAATAAAAAGAAATAAATGGAGGAAGGAAGCTCCGGATGATCGCAGCGGGCGGCTGAGTTCAGTCCTGCCCACGGGGGGAGTTGTTTTGGGGAAGAGGTTACTGTAAACTGTATCTCTGGTTTTTGGTCACCATGTGACTGTCGGTAACTTCAGCAGACTTCACAGCAGCAGCTGCCGCACGCGCTTCACCCCGCACTGATCCCGGAGCAGCGTTCACGCGCGGATTTTTACTGTATGTGGCTGTTTTTTCCCTCCGTGTTTCAGCTTCAACCTCTCTGAGATGTTTTGGTTCAGGCAAGGACTCTGTTTTCTGCCAGTGTTTCTAGTCATCTGGTCCTCCTGCACTTTCATTATTTCCTACATTATTGCGCTCTTCCTACATGATGTCGACGTGATCTTCCCGTATATCAGGTGAGTTTTATTCACACGTTTCTTTGTCTTATTATTTGAACTTGTCGCGTCTGAGGTTTGAAAGAAAATGCATTTTATTTTCTCAGATTCTTGAAAACCAGAAACAAAGTTTGGTTTCGTTTTCCCTCCGCTCTCGTTTGGCTGGTACCCAAACTCCAGCTGCACGTACACATCTGTTCGCTCTCTCTGCTTTTCACTTCTCTCTTTAAAGCGACACTTTTATTTTAAGAAGGGAGGCACTGAAGTTTAAAATGTCACAAAAAAACGCAACGTTGTGGAGTATATTTAGCACAGTAATAATACCTTTTGTTTTCATGCAGCTTTACACATCCAGTTCACCACATTTCAGACATAAATATCATACTTTTTAGCTAAATTAGTTGAAAGAAAAGTATTCATATTCTGGCATTTTTCATGTAAAAACATAAGAAGTAAACACATTTTAGTTCCACATTCATAAAAGTGAAGATTTGATGCTTTTTTCTTTTCCCTTTTTTTTTCTTTACCTATTCTAATAATAATAATAATACATTTTATTTATAGAGCACTTTACATTTGAACAACAAATCTCAAATCTACAGTCCATGTCCCTGGTCAGGCTTTTAAGAATTAAAACACAAATTAAAACACAAATTAAAACAACAATGTAAAGCAGCAATGACTGGAAAATAAGGCAATAATATAAGAAGACAGTAAAAACAATAACTAAAAACGACAATTAAAAATAGCAACAAGGAATGAGAAAATCTTTTTTTGCTGTGCACTGAATAATCTGCTTTAGTGCTGTAATACTAAAGCAGATTATGACTGTTGGTTGGACAAAACAAACGTGCTACTTTGGGTAAATTCGGTGGCATTTCTCACTATTTTCACAATGAATATAGGTAATAATCAGCAGATTAATCCAGAATGAAAACAATCATTAGTTAATATCTACAGTTAGCTCCATATCAACCATCTACAACAGTAAAACGCTGCTTTTACATTAACAACCACGGAAGACATTTACTTCCTCATGAGTACTTTTACTTTAAATACTTTAGCTACAATGTAACTTTTACTTGTAATGGAGTATTTTCACAGTGAGGTATCCAAACTTTTAAACCACTCTGTTTTCCCTTTCAGTGACACGGGTGCAAACCCCCCAGAAAGCTGCATTTTCGGCTTGATGACCTTCATCTCAGCATGTGCAGGTATTTCAACATGTGCATTGTCATCTCTGTGAACGGATCCTTTTAGGCAACCTTGGGCTTTCCCAAGGGAGGAACAAGGCCTTCCCAAGATGTTAGTCACATTTCCCCTTTTTCAAGAAATTGAAAGCAGAATATCATTGTTGGGATCAAGGACAAAGCCGGAGTCAACAATGGGGGGCGTTGTGTTTGTACCTTTTTGTTTAGTTGTGTAGCTTTTATTGTTTCATTGTATGTGATGGTGGAGATCAGGGATTAATAAGGAAAAGCCTTAGTTTATAAACAGAAATCTACACTTTGTTAGAGTCCAGATGTTGTGGCCAAAGTTAGTTAAAATTATTTTAGGTGTCATCTATGTAGTTTTTGACTATATTTTTATATATACTTTATCAGATTTATATTTGTTGCTAAGTGGAGAGGATTTCTGCCAACGTACATGAAATTGTGTTTAACATGTAATGACAATAAAGCATCTTATTTTGTCTTAAAAATGGCAATTTTGTTATATTTATTTATGATAATTACATTTGCTGATTACAGCCTTGGTTGCGATTTTTTCACTTTACAAAGAGTCCTTAGTTTACAGACCTTGATGGTAAGTGCATTATTTCGTTTTTCGACAGGGATAGCCACCATATATGCGAGGTACAAGTTTGTGGAGAAGCTGAATGCGGACACACGGGTGGTGAGTCCGCATCTCAACAACGTTGCACTCGTGCTCGGGTTGCTCTCCTGTTTGGGGATGTGTGTCGTTGCAACGTTCCAGGTGAGTCCTCACATGTGGCGCACATTTTAATCAAATTAAACATATTTTAACGTCTAATGGCATGTTTTTTTTCCCTTTACATTGCAGGAAACAGCGGTGACAGTGGTTCATGATATGGGAGCTCTGCTGTTCTTTGTCTCTGGTGTCCTCTACATAATCCTCCAGTCCATTATATCGTTTCAAGCCTATCCATTCGGGTCGTCCATTGGTGTGTGTCGAGCACGTTCGTTCATCGCCGTCCTCGCTACTTTGGCATTTTTCCCCAGTATCCTTTCAAAGAAGTCTGTTGAAATACAAATAAAAAAGTCTTATCTGCTTTGGTTTCCTGGTGCTCAGTCTGCTGCGTTAACCAGCATGACAAGCATTTAACCAGGAACTTCGCTTTACGGTTGCAACATAACTCTCTTGTCGTCAGCAAAATTGATAGTAAATGCACTGAATCACAAGTGCAAACCTTTGTTAAATGTCGTTTTCTTTAATGGATAATTCAGCTTTCATCTGCGCCTTCTTTGTGACACAAACAACTCTGCACAGAGACACAGGAGACAAGGTACGCTGTGTTTGTCACTATATGCTTCAGTTTAAAGGTAAAATGGTCAGTGGATTAGTCAATGGACAGATAATCAGAAAGTATTTGTCCTAGAGCAGTTTTAATCCAACCAAACCAAGAGATTTGCAAGAAATAAAACTTTCATTAAGTAAAAACACACTATGAAAGAGTCAGAGTTGTAGCTTGTGATTCACTAAGAAGTTACAGCCTGAATCATATCCTCCTTTATTGTCCGTTTTACTCTAAATGGGACCATAACGTACAAAATAAGCATCAAGCTGTGTTGAAGAAAACTTGAACCTAACAATTGAGACCATAAACTCATTATGAAAAGGTTTCCTGAGGTAAAACAACAAGTGAGAAGTAGGGTCGTTTTCTCATAGATTCTATACAATCAGACTTCTTTTTGTCTGTCTTGTTTGTTTGTTTACAAAGTAACTCAAAAAGTTCTGCGCGGATTTGGATGAAATTTTCGGACAGCGCGTGTATTGGGACAAGGAATGGGTGATTCGATTTTGGTGACAATCGGTGATCCGGAACAACATCTGGAATTCATATTATTGCGTGACTGACCCTATTGCCTTGGCGGAGCTCTGCTCTCTCTTCTAGTTTAAACTGTATTTAATCTTTTGTGTTCTGGCCTGTGTCGCTCTTTCAGGACTACCCGTTCCACATGGCCAGCGCTGTGTGCGAGTGGACTGTCGCCTTCAGCTTCATCTGCTTCTTCCTCACGTACATCGACGACTTCAAAGTGAGTATCACACCATCACACACTTTAACACCAAGAAGTAACAGCTGGAAGAGGTTCTTACTGCTCTCCGTTTCTGTTTTTCTGCAGCTGTTTACTTTACGGATTACAACAGAATACGGGGATCGATGACTTCACCGGCCAGTAAAACTGAGTATGAATATTTTAAAAAATGTGCCGCATTTGTTTTTGTAAAGCTTTAAACACACATTGTATATTTGCATTTTACACTGCACTTCTGTTTTATATCACCTGACTATAGTGGGTTATTTATACATTTTGAACAACTGGCTGAAGTTATAGAAGAAAAATAAGATCACAGCCTGAATCTTTGTACTTTTTTTATGTGATCTCAAAAAAATTTTTTTATAAGTGTCCTTATTGGTGCCTGTGTTCACACTTTGCACTTTGCTCTTGAATGTTGCGACACCAGCGTGACCCGCCCTGTCAGACCTGTGACCAGTAATAAGAGAAGTTAATCACACACTGAACACATGATAGCTGCACATGTGGTTAAATGAGAAACTAATGGTGAGGTTATCTACGATGTTACTGTATGATGAGAGGAACCAGAAACCTGCCTTAAATATAACTTCAAATGGAGTGATAACTCACATGCTGCATTAACCAACGTGGTATTTTATTTTGGCGCTCTGGTGCTGGTACTTCCTGCTCTTGTGCTAAATGGTTTCAGCTGATACATGGTTCAGTCGTGCAGCTCTGGATGGGACTTTGCATGTGTCAACAGCCTGTAGACTACTAATGCAATCGGAAAAAAAGGTAAATTTAATAATTTGCTCAGTTCAACTGCCAAATTAAATTGCTGTAATGAAAAAAACAGGAATTGATGCTAATTGGAGGAAAAGAGAAGCTTTTAGGTAGATAAATGAAGCCTGTTTTCTTTGCCTTAAACCAGCGGAGATGATTTTAAAGCAGTTTTTCTTCTAATATTGCTTAATTTGTTGGACTTTCATGGGTCTGAAGAGGCAAAAGTTCCCAGCTTTTCGTACTTAAAGTGTAATAAACTCTGAAAAATAGTTATTTCGGCTAAAAGAAATATTTTTTTAAATTTTGTATTTCAAGTTTTGTATATCTTTAAACACGCAGTAGTCATTTTTGCCAGTTTCAATCATGACAATAACAAAAGACTAACTTTGATGATGTCGTGAAGTAGCATGGGATCATGGGAATTGTTGTCTTTGCCGTTAAACAGCCATCATCGCCCATTAAAGTCAATCTGAAGTGACGTTAACTTGCTAAACCTACTATTAGATGAGTGGACTACTCATACAACCGCTGTAGTTTTTCACGTTATGTGGGGAATTTAAAATGAAAAAAATTATCCTGCATGGTGGAAAAAAATGCTGCATTCCTGTAACAAAATGTAATTCTAACTTACGAAACTTTCAGTGACTCTCTGATGTATCATCGGGTGTTAAAGTCAAAAGTCACATGATGCCACTGAATGAAATGTTGAGATTTCTCTGCCTTTTTTTAGGATAATGTCAGCACAGAACTTAACAGAATGTGTAACATAGGTCCGGTCCTTTTTAGACATTTTTTTTTGCAGAAAAGTCTAAATTTCTTGTCTCTTCAGATTGTTAAAGATTATCAAACCAAACTGGAAACCACTGCCAACACCATAGTGATGACTTTTTAAATGTGTGAATAAAACAGACTTTACTCTTGGGAACGTATATAAATCCTCTAAAACACTGTCAGGCTGCTTGAGATGTAATTAACATCCTCTCACATGCTGAGAAACCTTGTGACGTCTTATATGCTGAGAAAAATGTCCACAGGCCAGATTGAAGGTCATTATCACATTTGAGTATCAGCTGATTTCACGTGCCAGTTTTGGAGCATTCCTTCACAGATTTTGTCTTTACATGCCGATTAGTAAACAGGACAAACATACTGTATTCCAAAGAGAAACCTCTGTGCTGTAATGATTATGAACCCGTCCACTACAGACACTGTATCCACAAGGGAAAGTTTTGTCCGGTTACTTTGTATTTGTACTGTTTTTGCTTGTGATATAATGTAAAGCACAGACTCTGGTGCGCTGCTGAGCTGAAAAAAATAAAGATACACTTTTTTTTAAAGCAAACACTTTTGAGTTTTTATTACAGATCTAAAACTTTTTTACACAAAGTGCTTTTTCTCCACACTCACAGTCTTTATAGTGTAATAATATGCATTCATAAAAGCCTTCTTGACTTCCTTATTTGACATTTTTCAGGCATGTAGTCACAAGTCCTGATCAATGTAACGATAACACGGTGCAAGGCGCACAAACAAAACAAAACATTGAACTTTACTGTTCTAACAAGTTGTGATCATCACGTTTTAGTGCAACTTTTCATTCCAGCTGAGGTTAGTGAGCAATACACTGATTTATTAAGTCTATTAATCCAATAACAGATACAGAGACATGGCTATGGAAGAATGTACCTAAAGCAGACAAACATTACTGTTCATCATTTATTCTCGGTTTTCTGTATAGGACAACTGGGACTTTTTGACTTGAAAATTTATCTTTTAAATGTACAATCATATGTGTAATTCATGGCACATTTAAAAAAAATATATTTAACTTTCACAGTTTACTAGAGCCTGACAGATCCATCAGTATAATGGCTGATATTGGACTATCAAAGGATCTGTATATACTGTCCAATATGTATCATTATGTTTTTTACACAATATATAATGCAGAAAATGTTGCTTGGCATGATTTAGAAATGGTGTCATCTTATAATTTTTTCATTCTTTTTTTTTTAAGTCAGCAATTGACTGAAACCGAACAGTAATGATGTTTATTTAGCTGTTTATTTTATTCCTATTTATTCTTTATTTTCTCAGTTATCTTTTATAGAAGTGGCTGATAATGTATGACATTGTTTCTACAATGTTAAATGTGATTTAATAAAGTTTTATGTTTGAGAAAATATCTGTCTGGGTGCAGAGTGGTGAAAAATCCGCCACATATATTCATTTCAGCTAAAAAAAAAAAAATTACCATAATGGTCATTATATCGGTTCTTAATTATTTTTTTCCCTCTAGAATCAGTATCGGGCTCTAGTGCTAACTACTGTAGAGTTTTTTCAAAATAAAGCCCCATATTGTTCCACTGGAAGAGTTGGGACATCGCCATGATTTGATGAACAAACTGGGAAAATTATTCCCTCTTTTAAATGTCAAAAATGTATCAAAAATGAGGAGGTCGCTGACAGACTGTAAGCAGATCTACTTCAGTGCTTTTACACTGAAATTACAATCACTCTGGTTGGAGTTTCCTGTTTCAGGCACTTGCATTTGCACCATCTCACTGGTTTTTCTTTACAGGCACGCTGCAGCCTACTTCTCTCTCTCAGCGCAGGCTCAGAGCAGCGACGCTCGGCCTTCACAGGAAGCGTTGTGCGTGACGGGAACAGAGGTTGCTGAGGTCAGTCGCTGAAAGAGGATTCGCTGTCAGAGCTGGTGGCATCTGGATCCTCCGCGCTCCTCGTTGCCCCATCAGGCACCGGAGCGTCCGGTGTGCTGGCATCAGCAGAGCAGATGTTATCAGTCAGGGACATAAACAAGATTTAGATTACATTATCAGCAGGAACGGGAAAACACTCACTCGAGTAGGTTCGGATCCAAACCCTCCAGGACCATTTTATTCTTTATGGCCATAACCGGAACTCCCTGTGACGGAAAACAAGATTCAGAGCACAAAGATTATGGTTTTATGTCTTCAGCAATTTACCGCTAGAGGATGATTTAGAGGAAGCTTTAAGACCACCGCCTAGTACTCAAGGTCAAAGGTCAACATTTCTAGTATTAACTTTATCAAAACAAAAGAAATTAAAAAGCATGTGTTAGTGCTGACTCACCACTTGCACCATTTTCAGGTACCGGGCGTAGCGTGGGTCTTTAGCCACGGTCATGACGTTCTCCGCAGCTGCTTCTGCTTTTGGTGGCGCCGCAGGTTCTGCTGCAGTCTGAGCCGACTGAAACATGAAACATGCGAGAATTTAGAGAAGTTTCAGCGTGAAGCAGAAAGTGGTTTTAAAACGGCACAGGATGTCAGATGTGGTGCCTTATTTCGAATAGTCGTTGGATCTTTGTAGGTTTCAGAATTTCAAGGTTTTTATCTGATGTTAGAGTGAATAATACTGATTAAAGATTGCATCAGTCTGTGTATTTACCTCTGGGGGAGGCAGGGCTCCTGCTGGTGGACCATCTGTTTGGCTCTGACTGGCAGTACTGGGTCCATTAGATTGAGCAGGTTGCCGCTGACTGAGTCCATCTATTGTGACGTCCTCCAGCCCGGGAATGGAGGACAGCTGCATTATGAAATTTAACATATGATGAGTGCACGGACATGACATGTGACATGTGTCATAAACCTCAGATTGGCTCAAGAACTCACCTTTGCTTCTAAAATGCACAGAGTCGTTTCTATCTGCTGTATGCGCAGAGATATGTTTGCAAGTTTCTGCGGGAAAGATTCAGTGACAGTTCAGGGTGTGATCTGGACAAAACAGGCTCCAGTAAAAAAGATCAAACTGCAGGTACATTTTACAAACCTCTTCACAAACTGTGGAGAAACGGTTAAGGAACCGAACTGTGTGCACAACAAACTGGTTGAGATAGGCAACGACTCGTCTCTGCTGGATAGCGGGGACCTGAAAGAAACACAGAGGAAGACAAGTTAAGAAGGAACCAAATGTGTGATGTACTGAGGAAATTAAGTCATTCACACACATACAGAACACACAGGAAGTGCACACAGCCCTTAGTTTACTAACAATTGCATTCATTCAAAAGTTACAATCTAGAAGTCTATGGAATACAGATATATGCTGAACAGTTATTGTTAAACACCATAAATGTCTGTAAAACAGGTGTGAAAAGCAGTCATTTTATTATAGGATATTGCCAGTGGTGGAATTCAATTAAGTGCATTTACTCAAGTACTGTACTTAAGCACAATTTTGAGGTATTTGTACTTACTTGAGTATTTCCAAATAAGTTACTTCACACTTCTACTTCTACTTCATTTTAGAGGCAAATATTCTACTGTTACTTTAGTTACTTTTAATATGAAAAACGTGCAATGAATTTAAAATGTATATGCCTAAATGAAACCACAAACAGTATACTAAGTGGTTAAAATGATCCCTACCATGACAACATAATCAATACCAATAATAATATTCCAATAATATATTTGATATATACGTATGCTACAAACTGAGTGGGGCCATTCTGCATAACTTTATATTTTTAGTACATTTTGATGCTGATACTTTTATACTTTTACTTGAGTAAGTTTTGAATGCTGTACTTTTACTTGTAGTGGAGTAATTTCACTTTCACAGTGTGGTATTACCATATTACTAAGTAAGGTATCTGAGTACTTCTTTCACCACTGAATATTAGTGATTTGCTAATGACAATGAAACTGTCAGCTGCTTTATTCGCTAAATTATCTTTAGCAAACTAACGTTACTATTCCCATCTAACTTGCCTGACAGAATAAAAACTTCTCTTCTTCGTCTTGCAGCATTGTTTTTGCCCTGTTTCCTCTCATTTCCTCAATGTTAGTTAGCTGCCGTTAGCTAGCTAACGTCATAATAGATACCAACCTTGGTCAGATCGACACCAGACCCCACGATCGGCAGCCCATCCTCGTCCATTATTGTATTTTCAAAACTTCCTGCAGATTAAAGTGCACGTTCAGCTGTTACGCCAAGATTTTCCCTGCAAAACGCAGAAATTGGCACATAAAAAATATCTGCTATGAAACGTTTCATGTGACTCCGGACTGCGTGATCGCGTCGTGACGTCACGACGTTAGGGCTGTTAGAAAGGGAGTTTGAGCTTTATTCTGAAGTCTCTCTTCCTGTCTGTGGAAAATCAAAACATCCGGTTATGTCTTGTAGCTGCAATTAACATTTTATGATTATTAAAATGTGTTTAAAGCTACTCAACATTTCATGATACGTCAAAATAATAGTTAACTCAACTATACTTTTTTTTACTCACTAATAAACATGTATTTGTTAATTTGCTCCACACAAAAAATGATTTTCCAGAACTTGTTTTAAAAGTCTAATATTAAAGTTTATTCATAACCACTAAGAAATAATTTATCAAAAATGGACTTGAGCTCCACAAATTAGATTTACCCAGAACTGTATAACATCATCCTTTATCAGCAACAACTACAACAACATGAACGCTCCATCTGCTCAGTCTCTGTCATGTACTGATAAAGACTGTGTAATTCAGTAAAGAATAAAAATCAAAAAAACCTGGAGTTCATACATGGATCTTGATTTGGGATTGTTTTGTCAACATTTTAAAAGTAAAATAAAATGTGTCATAAAAACATAATTAATTTCAAATAAATCCACCTGGAACAACCACATATGTGTAAATCAATAAAACTGGCATTTTTCAAGTTAATGCTTTATTGTTAAACGCATAATTGGAAGTATTTAGTCCGAGTAAAGTTACAAGCTGAGTTGAGAAACTTTTATTTTGAAAAGAGGAAACGCAGGGGAAGAGTTGAGGAAACGGGCGCTTGCGTGCTAACAGCGCATGTTAGCTAAAACAAATCAAACAACGTTATTTTACCTTTAATCTCCAACGCTAAAAGAACCATATCGCAATAATGGAGGTTATTGGGTCAACGGAAAAAACAAATGGTATCTATTTCAAGATTTTTCTCCCGCTGTCATTTAAAGCAGGCTATGTTTATGCTAGTCAGACAGTTAGCGGGACCCGTCTATGTAAAGGAATCATAACAGTCAGACTGGTGCTACTGCATTATAAATGACCTTGTTTTTGTCTATAATAATAATATTAAGTATTACAGTTTAAAGTTACGATAATTAAAGCACAGCTGCAGATACTTTGAGAGGGTGAAAGTTTTAAACTCACAATAAATAGATTTATCCAGCAATTATACGGGTTCATAGGCTTATGGCAGGTTCTCCTAGGAAGTTATGATAAAAATTTTGATCCATCAGCAAGTTTGCCATTGCTTTAATTTAAGAAATTATAAGCTTAATAATATTTCTATTTTAAAAGAGCTATAATAAAGAAGTTTTTTAAATACTATAATGAGTGTTGGTGAGTTTGTTTGCAAGTGCTCTCTTTAATAAAAATATAAAATTAGCTCTTTGATGCCCTCAAGAGGCTATCTGTGACATTACACCTCTATGTTTCAGACCCAAGCCTCCCTCTTTCCTCTCTTCGCCTGCTGGTGCCTCCACTGCAGCTCCTGTCTGCTGCTATGTGGCAGCTGGCGAAGCAGAAAGACGTGATGAACTATGAGAAGCTGCAGGAGTTTGTGTACATGGTGACTGAGGCAGTGCCTGGACTGATCAACCACAGACAGAGGGCCCAGCTCATTCTGGGTTTGAGAGCAAGGGTGAGGAGAAGTTATGTTGTGTATCACAATGTAAATAAAATAATTAAAAATCATTTTGTGGTAACAATTTGTTGATATTTCAGTTGATTCTGGAGCTTTGCAAAGGCTCGACTCGGGGTTCTGTTGATTCCCAAGTGATCCAGAGATATTTGGATAGACTCCCAATAACCTCTGCAAACACAGATGTAAGTGCAATGAAGAAATTCCTTTTTTAAAACCGCGTAATTTCAACCCTAAATTGACATGAATCCTGTCTGTGGCAGTACAGGGACGCAGAGGTGAAAACAACAGAGTCCACTTTCATTGCACTTGTTCAGAGCCTGCTGAAAGATCCAGTTGAGAGAGCATATTTCTTCCAGGTCGGACATATTTTAAATCCTTTCTTAGTCTGAAAATACTCCTAATCCATGTTATACTAAATAAAAATGTTATAATCTGTTACAGGAGGTGTTCCCAGTGGAATATGGGGCACAATATGATGCAGCTCTGCACGTCTTATTGTGGGAGCTGCTCTCAAAACTGGAAAAGCTGTTTCCAGTCCCAGACTTAAAACAGGTATTCAGCTCTTCCAGATGTCTCATGTTGTTTCTGCCATTTACTGAAAAAACTTAAAAACAACTGCACTGTGATTATAGACTGCGGCCTGGCTCGGCTTGGCTCCTTCAGTATTGGAGGAATGCGTTCAGTCGTCACCTGAAGAGCTGAACTTAATCTTCGAGCACTACAAAAGTTCAGGGCTACTGAAAATGCCATGTGAGTAGAGCTGAAATGATGTTATTTCAGTCAATTAAGATTTTAGGTTAATTATCAAGTAAACTCTGGTTTCAGCTTCTTTAATGTACACATCTGTTGTTTTTTCTCTTTGTTATATAATTTGGACTGAGTAAAAAAACACAGATGTGCGATCCAGTCCTACGATTCCAAGATTGACCTTTGCATTTATGTCTTTGTTTTCAAGCAAATACGTCATACATTTGCACAACATTTTGTGTATATAGTTGTTCTACATTTTTAGAGTTTTAAGTATTTGGTTGCCAATTTTGATTCACAATTCTATAGCAGGTAAATATGTGCACAGTTGACCTCACAACTGGCAGTTTTATATTCACCCGTGTTGCTTACTTGTGGAGTAAAAAGATGATATAATATATAAAAGACATATACTTTTTTAGAAAAAAGTTTTCTTACACCCTTTAGAATCAAGATGTCTTTACAACCTTTGGGAAGCTTTGGTGACCTCTAGTGAGCAATGGCTTAATAATCAATAAAATAAATCAGAAAGATCTTTAAAAGTACAGTTTTTCTATTATTTTTTTCTTTTTTTGTAGATGGCCCTTCATCCACCATCGGTAGCTGCATCATGTCTGCTTTATCCATTCCTCCCTCGCAGAAGACAAACATCTCCGTCGGACTGGAATCAATCCACAACTATGCCAACGTGTTAAACCCCGTCACCTTCGTTGGAACAGACCAGTACAGTGTCGTAGCTGTCTACACCGAAGTGGAAGTTGGAGCATCTGAGGTCGATGAAGAAATGATCGAGTCAGCAGAGGTTCAAGTTCAGACTGACTTCTACGAAGAGGAGATTGTGGCTGTTAGCGTCGATAACGCCGGCAGTGAGGAGGCGACCAGCTTCAGGTCAGAAGAAACAAGTGAAACTGTGGATGTTGCTAAAGCTCTGGAGACTCTGACGAAAACTTTTGCACTAAGAAAAGAGAGCCTCGTTCAAGATGTGCTGACAGGAAAGAGCAATGATTCCTCCTTTAATGATGAGCCTGTGTCAGTAAATGCACCAGATGAAGAAAAATCACATGACGGACATTTAACAAATGACCAAACTGACGAGAAATCAGAAAACGTTGAAGAGTCAAAGGTCGATATCCAACCTGGAAGCTTAGAGAGCAAAACAAACTCTTGTACAGACTTGAAAAATTACTGTGAATCTTCTGTTATTCATGAAGAAATGACAGATGTTCCCAGTGAGGATCCCGTCTCTGAAACGCAACAATCCTCCAGTTCAGCTAATGTGCGCCGATCCTCCCGTCTACAAATGAAAACTTCACCCAGCAGGCAGGAGACGTGTAAAATACAGACGTCATCCAGAGAAAGTAGCGAAGAACCAAACATGTACGAAAACCATCATACTGTAATTCTATATTTGTTTCTATTTTTAAACGTAATTTAACACACGGGCCAGTTTTGTTTGTTTTTCTGTCATAATAACCATTAACAACATTCCACTTGAATCTTTAATTATGTCCATTATTCCTATTTTTGTTTCAGTTGGGCTTTAAATATGTGTCAGTTTTTCAATTAAGAAGATTTCTTAAAAGTTGACATTTGGGAAAATTGTTTAATTGGACAAGAAAATGAATATCACTCACATGTCTGTATGTTAAATATTCAGCAGCTTAGCATAAAGACTGGAAACGGTGTGAACATATCTTCCAGTCAAGAAGCAGTCCAGCATGGAAACCCTGTAAAACTGTGTTTTTATGCTTTTGTAAGGATAAAGGTCTTTAACACCATGATAGGGCTCTGGGTCAATAGGATCTTGGATAGTTGTTCTCTGCCTGCACAAATCTATTCAAACCTCTTGTTGCATGGTGAGCAAGTATTTCTCATTTCATGCTGTTTATTTGTCACAACCTCAGTGTGTACAGACCTTTAAACAAACAAGTGCAAGGTCGATTTTGTTATCTGTGCAGAGAGCCAGGCTATCTTTTCCCTCTGTTTCCAGTGTTTGTGCTAAGCTAAGCTAACTGGCTTTTGGCTCCAGCTTTATATTTACCGTACAGACACAAGAATGTTATCAACTTTCCATCTAACTCTCAGCAAGGAGGCAAATAAGTATATTTCCCAAAATGTCAAACTAGTCTTTTAATCATTTACATTCTAATGATTGGATTTTAACCAAATATATATCACTTCCTTTTAGAATCTTTTAAAGACAGTGCCATACAAATCATAGTGAATGACTTTCCTAGTATACATTTAAAAAAAATGTTTTTTACATTTAATAAAACGTCAAATCTACAATTAAAGATTTAACCTTTTTATTTCACCAGGAGCAAAGCTGATGTATCAGGCGCCCCCTCTGTTATAGCCATCAAAGGTAACATTTTCACATGAAAAAGAGAAACATTTGGACTTTTAAAAATAAAATCCACATATTTAGTCTAATTTTTGTCCTTTTTTATTTGCAGGTGATTCAGACGAGATGACCTCCATCATCTTCACCTGCTCTCAGTGTGCGTTCCACAACTCAGAGGAAACCAGCCCGCCTCACTTCCACATGCAGAGTGTCCGCACTGAAGTGTACCGGACTCTCTCAGGAGTCAAATTTACACCATCTCCTTCCAGCACAGATGAGATTTTCACATCCATTAAACTTTACCCCAGAGGAAGCACAGAGCAGAGCGACGCAGAACAGCCTGACAACCAAAGCAAAGTGACTGCGACTCAAAGCAGTCGGAAGGCCCTCGCGTGTGAGACATGCGGTAAGACGTTCACCCGGTCGTCAGACGTGAGGAGACACCAGCTCACACACACCGGAGAGAGACCGTTTCATTGCTCCCAGTGTGACCGAACCTTCCAGCACTCGTGGGATCTGGCCAAACACGAGGGCAAACATCACGGCGTCGATATTTCTTTCTCCTGCCAGCTGTGCGGGAGCTCCTTCGCCAACCTCCGCGCTCTGACCGTCCACCACAAGAAGTCTCACTCCCAGGAGAGCCAGCTTCCTCAGATCTGCTCCATCTGCAGCCACAGCTTCCCCACCTCCTCGGAGCTGTTCGAGCACAGGAAGTCTCATGTCACAAATAAACGGTACATCTGCCACCAGTGCGGCGAAGGCTTCGACACGCTGCTTGCGCGCTCCCAACACCGGCAGATGCACAAAGTAAAGAGTCAGTTTAAGTGTCCACATTGTGAGAAAACGTACACTCGGAGATCTGACGTGAAGAGGCATCTGTCCACCCACACTGGGGAGAGACCGTACCAGTGCAACCAGTGCAGCAAATGCTTCTCGCTTCGCTTCATGCTCATGAAACACCTCCGCGTTCACACAGGCGAGCGGCCTTTCCAGTGCTCCCACTGCCCCAAGAGGTTCACCCTGGTGTCAGTGCTGGCCCGACACGAGAGGATGCACACGGGGGAGAAACCCTTCCTCTGCTCTCAGTGTGGGAAGAGCTTTTTATCGCAGGGAGAGCTCTCAAAACATCACAGGTCACACGTGGACGACAGGCCCTACTCCTGCCCTCAGTGCGACAAGCGTTTCAAGAGCAAGAAAACCCAGCAGGAACACATCGTCACCCACACCGGCGCCCGCCCGTACCCCTGCACCTACTGCGGAAAGGGCTTCACCAAACCGTACGCACTGACCAGACACAATCTCATCCACACAGGAGAGAGGCCGTTCCCCTGCGGACACTGCGAGAAGTCGTTCCTCACCCTCAGCGAGGCGCAGCTGCACCAGCGCATGCACACGGGGGAGCGGCCGTACCCCTGCAGCATTTGCGATCTCAAGTTCAAGAGCTCGTCGGAGCTGGCGAGACACAAGAGGAGCCATACGGGGCTGAAGCCGCTGAAGCCACACTGTGAGCAGTGCATGAAGACTTTCACATCCAAAGCCAAGCTGAGGAAACACATGGAGAAACACGTGGAAGAGACAGGAGCAGCACAGTCTGTGGACTCTGTGCAACCAGAGGAGTCAAATCATGGACACCCAAGTAGCTAAAATAATGGGACTGTGAAAATGATTACATTTATCAAACTGAACAAGTTCTGATCAGGAGAGAAACTTGAATCTACGGCTACATGTCTTGACTCTACTGACTTTATTATCAAGTGTAGACAAAGAGTTTAAAGTTCTGTTGCATCCTTCAACCTTGAATAGATTTCTCTGACAAATAGTTTTCACATATCAGTCTTTCTATGTGCACTCTGCTTTGAAGTTTGCAACAGGGAAGTTACAATTATGTTTAAGTCTTCAGAATAGTTTGTTTCAAATGGAAATCCCTGGTGAATTGTTCATTAAATGCATTTTTTCAGTCAGTATGGTGTTGTTTTCTTTCTCTCTGTACTACGTTATTGTGCATTGGTGGGGTAAACATTCAGTTTTAGGCGTAAATTATAAAAACAAATAAAAATAGGAAAGGAAAGGAAATTTAAAATTAATTTATTCAGTCACAATTGTTTAAACATTTATTGACATTAAATAATAGAGATTTAAGATGCACAAAGTTGGATTTTCTAATTTTTGCTCTTTTTTTCCCCTTTTCACGCCACAGAGGTTGACAGTTTTGTTTCCAAGTGACGACTCCCAAAACATTTCTGAATGGATTGCTACAAAATTTGTTGCAGACATTAGGATGTATTGTTATAACTTGAGTTGTCAACTTTCCCTCCAGCATCATCCGCATTTATGTCTAAATGCAAAACATCAGCTGTAATTTGTGTTGTTTTGTGCTGATAAACAAATGTTAGCTTGCTGATACTCCAAGCTAAGACCATGCTAACATGCTAAACATTACCTGTTTAGCATGTTAGCATGCTGACGTTAGCACAGCTAGCCTGACTGTGGACTTAGTTTTTATCATTTCATGCCTGAAAAAAGGTTTAAATATGATGATTTAAGAAAGAATAGATATACTTTGGTGGAACTGTGACACTAGTACTTTGACAGATGTGACCTGCGACAAACTAAGCAGACAGGTTGGGGATCTGTGCTTCAAGGTGTTCCCTAGATGTTGCTTTTACTGTCTGTGTCTGTTTCAAAAGGGCAATTCTGCAGCCACCAAAACAAAGCAGTGGTTCCCCTGCACCTCCTCTCTACCCCGGCTGTATATTCCAGGAGCTGTAATGGAGGTGCCTTTGAAATCTCCTCCTGCATGTGTCAGGTGATGTATTTCCTTCATTTCTGTCCTGAGTGCACATAAAACCCAGCAAGCTGATAGTTATAGAGCGAAGATTAATTATAAACATCATAAACATAACCTCATTTCCTCTACAAACCTCCAGCTGTCCGTGGTAAAATCCCTCTCTCTTCTCTCTGCTTAAATACTGAAGCACGACATATTTTAATCTGTCTGCAACCTGGAAAACACATCAGAAATCCATGCATGAGCTATAAGATTTTTCTTTTGTAATCCAAGAAATATAAGCTGCAAGTATGCATCCAGTATGTGACTAGATAGGAGTTCTGCACACCCTTCCTCCTCCCAGTCAACCGATCTGGTTTTCATTGTCACTATCATGCCTGTCCTTTTAAAAAAGAGCCATATGATTGTGTTTAATTAACTGAGAGGCTTTAATTAGCTCTGGGTGGGGGGAGGGTTGACGGGAGGGAAGCCGAGGCCGGGCAGGAATCACCAGGATAAAACTGGCCGCATCATTTAACACGTGGCCATCAAAGGGCAGTAACGCTGCAGGGGGAGTTTCAGTGGTTTGAAAATCTATTTTTAGCATTGCATATGTTTCTAAATGAGTTTTTCAATTGTTAGTGACACTGAGCGTTGCGAGATGAGACAATTCACATTTCAGTCACCGGATTTAGTGAAACAATGGTGATTATGGTTTAATTTCAGTACTTTTCTTTGGCCATTATTCCACTCTACAGTTTGTTATTTGATATAAGTAGCACCACAGAAGGAAGAATCCACGCTACATACAAAAAAACATCACAAAAATGCGAGCAAGTGAAAACTGTGAATGTTGCTTTCAAATGAGGCATCCTTTATAAAGGGTTCATCATTGATAAGTAATAGTTTTATTAATTATTAATGTTACTGAATCCCTTTGACTGTTTTTAGTCTTTCAGTTTAGAAATAATGTAGTTTTGCTGATGGCTTATGGACAAAATGATTGTGGATTTCTAATTTTCTGGATAAATTGTGCAGTTTTTAATGTTAAATTACTAAAATACAATAATTCTAATCATTTATCCATTTTTCTCTTTTACCAAAGGCAAGTTATCAAACAGATCACTGATGAAAAACATATATAAATTCACTAATTAATGTTTTCTTGGCTTCAAGTCGCCAACTTCTCATTAAAAAATCTTCACAAAAGAACAAAGAGTGCTAAATTGTGTTACTTTCCTCATGAAAGCAGTTCTGTAGTGAGCAGTTAAAGTTTTAGACTAAATAATTTGTCTTTATATTGTAATGAAAAAGGTCCATAATTTATTAAAGAACTTTTTATGTAATTGTCTTTTAAAGTATTCACATATAAAAATACTTAATTTCACATCCAACGTCTGTTTAATGCTATTAAATAGATGTTGCTATTTAACAGTGGCTGTAGTCTCGTCCTTGACTTACACTGTTGGGCAACAAGCTGGTATTTTCATTTGTATCTGCATCCTTAAAGTAAAAAATGGGAAAAGTTTTACATTTTACAAAGGCATCACATGCACAACGTGCAGACAGCAGTAGAGTTTATCCTCGGTTCATTTATTCCACCAATGGGTTATAGTAAAACCAAAAGGGATGCCTCCTCCAAACCGGGAGAGGGGGTGCATGGGAGGATTTCAGGTCCTTCCCCACTGCAACCACCTCCCGCCTTGACCAGAGCGAGGTGCAGCAGCGAGCAGCCAGATGTCTGGATGTGACTATCAGCGGAGGAATTTGAAGAGCCGGTGACCATGCAGGTGGAAAGAACGCCCGAAATAAAAAAATAAATAAGGTGGAGACAAGAGGGGCTGTGGATGCAGATAACGGCGCGACGCGACACCCATCAGTGTGATTTACAGTCCATTTGGCGTTTGGTGGTGTTGATGGCGGATTAATAACCAGTCATAAAGAAGTGGGGGATTGTGTGTTGCAGGAGGACGAGAGTGAAGGTACCGATAGAGGAAGGAAGAGAGGGGAGGAGTGTGTCGAAGAGAGAGAGGGGAGCAGATAAAGCTGGAGACGGGATCATGAGCTCCGCACTGCCTTACGACTCACTGTCGGCTCGGCCGAGCCCCAGCAGACACGCTTTGGACTGGGAGCGCCAGCAGCTGGCTGTGCGAAGACTTTCCTCTCCGCGGAGTCTCGACCTGCTCTCTCCACCTCCTCTTCCCCGTCGACCCTCTGCCATCCCTGGCTACCTGCTGTCGCCCTACCAAGAGCAGGAGGAGCAGCTGCAGCAGCAGCAGCAGCGACTGTCCTTGTCCGTGTGCTCAGAAGCCTCCCTGGCGCCCCCTGCACCTCCACCTGTGGGCGCCGCCCCACCGTGCTGCCGCCCAGTGGGTGTCATGCACCTCCTGCGCCTGGGTCTCCTGGCCTTCAGCTGCCTCTTCTGGGCAGCCGGCTTGGCCATCTTCACCCTGGGTGTGTGGGCACAGATTTCACTGGCGGACTTCATGCTGTTGTCGGCCAATCGATACCCCAACGCCCCGCTCATCCTTCTGGCCACAGGTGCGGCCATCACTGCCTGGGGCTTCCTGGGTTGTCTCGGCGTGGCTGCAAACCTACCCGGCGTGCTCAGAGCGTACGGGTTCTTCCAACTTGCTGCACTCGTTGCCGGCTTGGCAGCTGGACTCTCAGGTCTCTTCTATCGTGAAGACATTGCTGGAGGATTTCGCAGTGGCTTACAGCGAGCGGTGGCCGGCTACACCGAGGATGAAGGCCGTGCCGATGCCTTAGACAGCCTGCAGAGGGCCCTGGAGTGTTGTGGAGCCGAGGGTTGGCGCGACTGGCTCACTTCGGACTGGGCCATCCAGCACATGACCTTCCTGCCCAACGAGAACGGCACCTCGGTGTCCCTGCCGGACAGCTGCTGCGTGAGACGCAAAGGCTGCAAGAATCGACCTCTTCTGTCAGACGACGTTGAGGGAGTAGCAGCCGCAGGAATCCATCCACACGGCTGCTTTCGCAAAGTCTTCAGTTTGGTCAATGACAACGTCTTCCACATTGCCGCCACTGTGTTGGGATTGGCTTTCACCCAGATCGGGGGCATCGCCTTGGCTTGTCTGCTAGCCAACAAACTGGCACCAAGGCAACATCGGCGTGTGGTGGCACATTAATGGTCAAATTAGGAAATTAGGCAACCTTCACAAGGATTGGCCATGTGTAAATAATAAGGATTGGGAATGAAATATACCCTAAAACAGTAACAGAGCTGCAAAGTGTTGGGAGTTATTTTGGGCATTCAGGTTTGTGGGATTAAAAAGTCTTGGTTATTTTCTGCAGAGACAATAAAGCAAACTTTAAGTTTTATTTGAAGGTGGTATGATTGGCTACATATGGCTTCAATCCACCAGTAAACAAAGCATTTTTTCTCAGAAACTTTGCTTAACAAATTACAACTAATGGTTATAACATTAACCTATAGTATCGTCAATTTATCTAGAAGACCTTTTTTCTATATTAAAGACATAGAAGTAATAAAAAAAAGACTCCTAACACTTTGCAACTCTTGATGACCTGACTCTGTCTTCTGCACAATTTTACAAAATACTTCTTTGATTCACTCGAGGTGAAGGGAATGGGTGGGGGTTTAGGCTAGGTGGTTACCCTAGACTTTGAATGGGAAAGGTTAGGCATTGACCTCAATAATTAAGGTTAAGCACTGGCATCGAATGGATAAAGTTCAGCACTGAACTCAACAGTTAAGGTTCGGCTTTGACCTTAATTATTAAGGTTAGGCACTGATATTGAGGGGGTAAAGTCAGGGATTGACCTCAATGGTTACGGTTAGGCTTTGAACTTGACAGTTAAGATTAGACATTGGACTCAATGGTTAATGTTCGGCATTGACATTGAATGGCTTAGGTTCGGTCTTGACCTTAATTATTAAGGTTCGGCATTGAAATTGAAGAGTAAAATCAGGAATCGAACTCTGTGGTTAAGGTGAAGTACTTGATCTCAGATGGTTAAGGGCACTTAGTTTGATGCACACACTTCCAATGTGCTAAATAAAGAAACTTGACTTGACTTGACTGACTGACTGATGATAAAGAAAGGTTGTCTGATATCAAGTCTTGGGAGAGTTTCTACGAATCTAAAGTTACCATCTAGGTGCAGCCATGGGTGAGGTGTCATTTGATGGAGAGGAGAGGTCTGACTTTACAAATTGGGGAGGGAACAGACTGTAAATCTGAAAAACCTTTAAGACTTTGCCTTCTGATTTAGTTTAAAAAACGTTTTAACTTCAGCATGGATTAATATGCTTCATTAAATAGAATGTAAGTATGATTCTTTGGGATCAAACTGCTCTTTTTTTCGGTTGATCCTTGGATTTAGTATATTATACCCCCGAATGCACAGGAATGTTCACCAGCAGTTTTTCCACTTCAGATGATTTAGTCTGGCTGCGTTCAACAGATGTTTGTATCTGCATCATTTGGCGTTCCCATCACAAAGACTTCACCGTGCGAGAATGGTGCTTTTGAAGAGAGCTTAATAATCTGTTGCTGTCTGTGGTATTTTGTGCTGTTTCTACATCTGACAGGCTGTAACTTTGTAAAATTGTTTCTCCCAGATGTATTTGTGTTGCTAGAGTTTGTATATTATAAAGCACAAATGTTAAATCACTGAATATTGTGAATAAGACTTCTGAAGTTTACCTCTTAAATGTTCGCCTACACTGGCATGACCCAGACGTTGTGCAACCCACTAGCATGAAACATGTTCTTCTTCAACATCAAACTCCAGTTGATTTAAAGAAACAGCTCATCTTGTTGGGAAATATCTTTACTTGTTTTCTTGCTGAGAGTTAGATGAGATCATTGATACCTCTTTGGGGTCTGTAAGCTAATT
Source organism: Serranus cabrilla (assembly GCA_903364295.1). Lineage (NCBI taxonomy): Eukaryota > Metazoa > Chordata > Actinopteri > Perciformes > Serranidae > Serranus > Serranus cabrilla. Next base: position 368,860 of record CAFUXE010000384.1, on the reverse strand, counting down.
ATGAAGCTAATGCCAGCGTTTTCTGCTATGCTATGCTATGCTAAGCTAACCCATCTCCTGGCTGTAGCTTCCCGACAGTTTAAAACAAGTAAAAGTCCGAATGTCTTGGGTCAAGTTTATAGGTAAATGGAGTTTTAGTTTTGCTTCTGAGATACAGTATCCATACAATAGTTGCAGTATAAAAATGCAAGTATTTCTCCCTTTTAAAAGCAGTAATTGGTGCTGTGTTATATATCGTTGAATAGCCTGATTAGTCACCTGTTCAACGAGCACAGCTAAACGTGTGGGTAGTGCCCAAAAAAAGTGCCAAAACCCCCTGAAATATTCTTGCGTTGGTATTCACTCTTGTTTTTAGTTGCTTGGTGGATTAGATGATCGACCTCAGTAGCGCCTGGAAGAATACAGAAGAATACTGCAGGGGGTTTTGGCACTTTTTTTGGGCACTACCCACACGTTTAGCTGTGCTGCCCAGTCCACAGAAGCACGATCATTACAAGTTGTACCTCATTGTTAAGGTGACTAATCAGGCTATCCAACGATATATAACACAGCACCAATTACTGTTTTTAAAAGGGAGAAATAAATGACTGAAATCACATTTTTTGAGGAGTTTATTTGGAATATTGTGTGCATACATGTGCTTCCAAATAGGCTACTGAATTTACCATTTTTAATCGTTTAAGTATGCTAAATAAAAACATTTCCATAGGTTTTAATAATACAGAATGTAAGATACATTAATGGAGTTGTCTCATTGAAAAGTCATTTCTTCGGCTTGATTACAAACACCTATTTGGGCGTCAGTTTTTTGTTTTTTTTTTGCTTTTGTTCCTCAAATACATGATTTAGTGGGTCATATTACCCAAATTCAAAATAATACATTCATGCAGAGACACTAACAAAATCCCAAAAAAGAGTGGTACTAATAATATCATCAAACTCTGTCCAGAAATCAAAGAAGTATATTTCTCGTCATGTGTAGCTGTTTCTTAGATGAACGTGAACATGTTTTTTTTCTCATATGAACCTATTACATGAGTTTTAACATTATATGCACTGAGCTGAAACAAATCCATTTGCCTTCCTTCCAGCCTCATGATCATACATCACCTTTCCTATTTCGATCGGCCTTTTTGTTGCGCTTGTAATTGTAACGTACGACAGGCCTACAGCCTTTAATGTGTATAATGTAATAACCAACAGACGCATGACTGAAACTGTAAACGATATCTGTCAACAATAAACAAGAAAATCTTTGCCTCATTGCAGGATGTGGTATTGATTGAACACTGGGAATGGGAGGGTCAGGCCTGCTGCTCCTGAATATATTAAATATATTAATGTCAGCAGCTTTATTGTAATGATAGGTTGGTGTAATTTGTAGTCAACACACAGTGCAGCATTGGTAAAGTATTTAATGTCTAATAATATATCAAGAGCATATTTTGGAGGTTTTAATGTGAATTTAAGTGGAAATAAGCAAAGATTATATCCTTCATACTGACAGGTGGCAGGTCTAAACCTCCTGTCTGCATTTTAAAGACCTTTGGAAACAGCTCCAGTGCTTTATTTTATGAGAAAGACCAGGCTGGACGTGTGCCAGAGTGGTAAATTCTTGTTGCGGGGAGTGGTCGATCCTCACGGAGACCTCTGGCCAGCGATTCTGAATTATGGCGAAGTGAATGACATCTCATTTCTGCCACCTGAGACAATGGTGATTAAATCTGCCCTTGAAGGGAGACAACAGATATACAGACGCCCTGCAGAGTGTGACCAAACACAACAGCCGTGACCCCGCATCAGTACGTTTATGGAGCAGAAAATCATGAACTACAACCTCAAATTAGGCAGCACGAGAGTAGATTTTCATATTTCATCCCAACCTTAAAACCGACATATATCCACGTTTAGAGACAGAGAGGCTTCGGGCTGTGGCCTCTAAACAATGACTACCATTTTCATGACCTAATAATGATATTGATTAGCCTACATTATGCCCTAACAAGGCTTGCGGATGTTTTCTGTTTGATTACACTGTCCTTGTTTAACCTATTTTGCCTGAGGTTGCTGCATCCCCACCAGCAGTTTCATCACACTGACGAGGAGCTCCGAGTGTGTGCGGACAACACCTTAAGTCAGGGGAACCGCAAGGGGCATTTAAATCGTTATACCACTGAAAACTATTTGGGGGTTGGGCGCTTTAATGTGCACTATTTATGACGTCTATTCTACCAAAACAAATGCACAGAGGAGGAGACACAAAATGGCTGCAGAGTGTTGCAAATATATTGTCACCATTAGATCTACAAAGGCCTGAAACACCCCTAAGATAAAGAACAGGACAATAACTTAGTTAGACACTTTTTACTGCATATTTGCACACATTTTTTGGACTGTTTTTGCAACAATCTAATATATTTGATTATATTTGTTGTGTTTATTATCTGTAATTACTCTCTAGTCTCTTTAAGCTAATCTTTCTAAATTTTATTATATCTCCTCTGTTAGAAGTAGAAGAGTGAAATAAGAAGAGAAAACACTTCCTCCAGGTGTTAAGAATCTCCTGCATAGCTGAGCTGTGAGTCATCCAAACTCCACTGAGAAAACAAGCATTTTAAAAGTTGTTAGTCTGTCAGCTTGCAGACACAAATGACAATGAATGAATTCTGACTTTTTACACATCTGCATCATGATTTGGTTGCTTCGGCATCATTTTGATCTGTTTGTTGCAATTAAATCGCAGCACAATCTGCTTATTTCATGGGGGTTCATACCACAGTAATAACAACGTACAGGCAGTCATCCAGACACAGGTCCAGTTCCTGGAGAAAAGGATAAAATTCACCAACCAGATTATATTATTTACCAAATATGAAGCCATTTGGTTTTCTGATATATCTCAGGTTTCCACACAGGTACAAATCAGTGATAGTCGTTATTTCAGACGCGGTTAATGACAGAAAGTAGACAACCGTACACAAGGTCCTGTATAATTAAAGGTTGTTACATGAAAACTGACCTACATTACAACCTTAAAACTCACTTCATTCATAAAAATCATGGAATTAGTTCTACAGTTTGTATTTTGATTTGTTAAAACCCTAAAATGTATTTAAAAATCCTTTTAAATAGTTATTTTAAACAAGGTAACTGACAGGTTACATTCCAGCATATAGATTACATCAGAATACATGTTAGAAAATGGTTTTGTGAACCTAAACTGTATTGTCGCTTTGATTTTCAGATGTTGAAGCTGCTATAATAAACTTGGCTCCAGGCTTTCTTCACAGATGGGTGTGTCCCTGAAGCCTCGGTGTGCCTCCTGATCCTGATAACACAGATCCGTCTTATTTGGCTTTTGGTTGGCAGCACTTTAAAGAATAAAGACAAACATCCTGTAGTCTTAGACTTGGGAATTTAACTCGCATATGGGTAAATTTACTCTGTACGTTTGTCAAGATTTAATCAGATAAAAGAGAGTGGATGGCAGTGAAATGATCCTAAATGTGTCGGGAAGAATGTAAACATGTTGACATTGTAAAAGCGTTTTGAAGAATGTCTCGTGGCGGAAAGTGCAGACCTTTATCGCCACTCTCCGCCTCTTCAAGTCTGCCCTACATCTGACTCCTTTTGGTCCTTTGCAGTTTGCACAGCAGCCTGTACTCTGCCCCACATTTTATTTGGCAATTCTCTCCACCACTCGCTCGCGCCGTCGCTGCGTAAAAGCCGCCGCGCGCCGCTTGGAAATGTAGTTGTTTTTTGCGCGCAGCGAGGTCTCCGAAAATGGACTTAAGATCCGAACTCCTCAAGTCCATCTGGTACGCTTTTACATCGCTGGACGTCGAGAAATGCGGGAAAGTGTCCAAATCGCAGTTAAAGGTAAGCAGGAGTGTGTGTGTTCATTTTAAGATCAGGAAACTGAGAGCGAGGGGCGTCCAGTGGACACAGAAACAGACTTTAACTGCCCTACTTTGTCCTTTCAGTGTCTTTCAGGCTGAAGACAAACAAAGAGTCTTTATAGTTGCCTTTGTATGATGTGAAATACAAGCCCGTACTGTGTGAATCACCGCTGTAATCTGAGATACGCACGATTATACACAAGTCTAAATACTTGAAAAAGCTCTTTCTAAAATACACATTGTGGAGGTGAGCTCAGCTACAGCTTCAAGCTCAAAGTCCAACCTTTGTCTGCGGCCCAGAAACTTAATTAGTGACATAATAACAGCAATGTCAGTGTTTTTAAATACGAAATACAGGTGGAGATCTTATTTTGCAATATGTTCCCCCTCAGTGAGTCTATTCGTCCAGTTCCTACATGTCTGTCTGAGAAGAATCCAGGGAAATAGCAGAAAGCTGTCCAGACATGCTGAGGAACAGCTGTCTGTGGCTGTGTGTGTGTGTGTGTGTGTGTGTGTGTGTGT
>CAFUXE010000384.1:250545-359579 GCA_903364295.1 Serranus cabrilla | reverse complement strand
AAGAATCAGTGGATTAAAACTTAGCCTTTTGGCTAATTGGCAGCCTTAAAAGTATGCCGAATTAGCACACCCTGTTTCCAGTGTTCCCATGAATGTGCAGGCAAATATTACTGGATTACTTTGACAGTGAAGGAAATGTAAAAATGTTAAGATTGTCAGGAAACTTCTGAAGTTATAAGGAGTGACTTTTCTCTATGATTTCATAATAATATCCTCCTGAGATTTTAAATCACACTTAATCTAACAATATTTGTGGAGACCCAACAGTTTGAAAGCCTATACTCTGAACCAAACCAAGCTACTTTGCTGCATGTGTCTATATGGTCTAACCCCAGCTGTCCTGTCCATTAAAGGCAAAAATGCACAAAAAATACACTTTAAAAATAAGTTTTTCTCCTGTTTCTTCCTACATCCAGAGTCCTGCAGGCAGAGGAAGCGAAGAAGAAGCAGTTCCAGCTCCTCCAGGAGCAGCAGAGGGCGTTGCAGTGCCTCAGCCCCATTCAGGAGGCCTCAGACTGCAGCCCGGACGAGGAAACCCCCTCAGCGCTTCACTCGGCCTCTCAGGAGCTCCAGGACCTGCGGGCTTCTCGCCAGAGGAGCCACCAGCACCTGGAGGTAACACAGAGACACTGTGTTTTTATTTGGCTCAATTTTAAAAAAAAACCCATCTCTGAGAAACTTCTGGTTTCACTTTTCTATCCCAGGAGGTACAAGAGAAGCTGAGATATGCCAGTCAGCACGTACGACACTGGAACGTCCAGCTGAACCGCCTGATGACGCCCATCGGGCCCGGAGGTGCAGTATGATCTCAGTCTGCTTGGTTTAGTCCTGAGTAAAGGGAAAACATTAAATTATGCTGCTTTTAATGTCAGGGGTCAGCCAATATGTACACCCAGCTGAAACATCAAGAAAAAAAATAAAAATCTACCTGCTCCAGAGGTAATAATGAAAATAATAATGATTGTATTAACATTTTGTTGATCAGAGTAACAGCCTTTTTGTTGTCTGTGTAGCTTCACCCAAAAATAAAACAGAGGAAACAATATAAAAAGCAAATATAGTTAGAATATAGAGTTTCAGGATATTTTGGAAATAATACACAGATTAAAATAGTAAAATCATACAAAAAAAACAAAATCAGCTTAAAAAGTAAGTTGAAAGAAAATGAAAGAATATAAGAAATGGCTTTACTGATATGTAGTTAAACCTGATTGCTGTATTGGTAAATAAATTTTTTTTTTTTAAACTGCAATTACGAAATAAAATTAAAAATGCTACGTTTGAGTAAAAACTGTTCACATGTTGTGCTTAAAATACAACCTACATATAAGTCAATGTTCAGACTTTTTTGTTATGTTTCTTTTTCCCCCCCGTAGAACGTATGGAACATCGCCTATCAACCAAAAACATGTGTCCCAAAAAAGAAGGAGCGCTGGCGAGTAACGAGTTCATCTCTAAATTCAAGATCAGAGCCGAGCAGAACCGTCTGATACCAGAAGGCGGCGAGGCGCTGGAGGAGCAGCTGGAGGCCGCCAACCTGTCAGACGGATCAGACGAATCACAGGGAAAACCCAACGGACAAATGTGATCCCAAGTGTTGACTCTTTCAAATCGACAAATTCAGAAATGATCAAATAAACTCTTCATTTGTTTAAGACCGAGAGTGGAAAGTGGAAGGATGAAAAGATATTTACAAAAGATTCTGTGCAAAGTGTTGTATTATATTTATATTTTTAAAATGCACACTAAGATGGAGAGCAATGAAAACACATTTGACTGAGATCAGCTGATTTACAGTTTTGTACAATAAAATTTATTGGTGAATAATAAAACATCATTTGTGATTTTTGTCTTTTTTAGCCTACTTTGGGGGGAAAAGACACGTACATAAAGAAATACATGTGTGTGTGTGTGTGTGTGTGTGTGTGTGTGTGTATAAAGGGACTGATGTTTTTTATTTTTTATTATTCTTTTCTTTTATATTTTATATTTAAATTGACAAAAGGATAATGGACAAAATTCAAGATTTCCTAAACCTTGTTTGAAATATACAGTACTTTGATTGTTTACTTTCTTTATTCGAACATGTTAAAAAAATATAGTAATCATAAAAAACAATTATAGTAAAATAAAGTAGAATAAGAAATGTAGCAAAATCACAATAAATGAATAAATGAACATAATAATAAAGCCTAAATAAAACTACATAAAGCCAAGTACGGTAAATGTATTTTATTTTTGTTTATATGAAAAAATATATATTTTTCTCAATTATATATAATGACATATTTCATGACGTATTGTGACCTCACGGCGGCGCTGCAGCAAGAAACAACCGGAAACTGGACAGGAAGGAAAACAAAATAAAAGCCGTTGACCTCAGTCAACATGGCGGCTCTCAGCAGTGTCTCATGCTGACCGTTAGGCACAAAGTTGAGTTTTTCGTTCATTATTATAGTTTATCTTGGTAGATTATGGGTCTCTCTTAACCCGTGAAGTTAGTATTAGTCGACGCCATGTTGGCATCGGTGGGTGTCAGGCTGAGAGCAGCTTCCAGAGGGAAGGTCAGGTCTCTGTGGTCTCTGAGCCGGGGACTGTGTACCAACCACCCCGGCTCCCCGGATGGTCCTCCGCCCGGTTCCCCCGCTCCTCTCCCGGACAGCGAGCCGCCCTCAGTGGAGCGGAGACCCAGGAAGGACCCCCGCGGCTACTCCGTCCTCCTCTTCCCGGGCCAGGGCAGCCAGTTTGTGGGCATGGGCAGAGGACTTTTGAAGTACCCCAACGTTAAAGAGATGTTCACGGTGGCCCAGAAGATCCTCGGGTACGACCTGCTGTCTCTGTGCCTGGAGGGCCCCGAGGAGGAGCTGATGAAGACGGTCCACTGCCAGCCGGCCGTGTTCGTCACCTCGCTGGCTGCGGTGGAGAGGCTGAACCACGAAAACCCCGAGGTGACGGTCCGATTAGTCCGATAATCTGTAATCGATCGATAGCAGCAGCATTTTACCTGTGGTGGAGAAATATTCTGATATTTTACTGAAGTTAAAGTAGCAATACTGAAGTTTTTAAATACTGTTTTACAAGATGGATATTTTATTGGACACTTTAATTTATCACTGGCATCACATTTTAAAGTCAAGTTATGTAAAATCTGGGGGGAAAAGATGAATGTTTTTTAGAAAAAAATACAATCTTTACCTTAAAAATGTGTTATGGCTGATGTTAGGATCTTAATATGCTGTTAGGTAGCTTAATTTATAACAATACATCTTAAATATATGTATCTTTAAATTATTTCCTCTTCTGTCTGCAGGCCATTGAGACGTGTGTTGCTGCTGCCGGTTTCAGTGTTGGAGAATTTGCTGCGCTGGTTTTTTCTGGTGCCATGAACTATGCAGAAGGTAAAACTGTATGTTGCTCAGTTATAGTAACTGTTACATAGTTCATATGATATTCACCCTCTCTGTGTCTTGCAGCTCTGTATGCAGTGAAGGTTCGGGCCGAGGCCATGCAGAAAGCCTCCGAGCTGGTTCCCAGTGGGATGCTGTCGGTGATCGGTAGACCTCAGGCTCAGTATAAACACGCCTGTCTGCAGGCTAAAGAGCACTGCAGGAGCCTGGGCATCGAGGAGCCGGTCTGCTCTGTGGCCAACTACCTGTTCCCTGATGGCAGGGTCATCGCAGGGCACCAGAAGGTATCGAGCACTACGGCAGCTTGGAACTCTTTCAGAATACAGAAGATATGTAGATAAAGTGCGATTAAAAAGACTTTTACACACAGACTTTTCTCAGTCATGACTATTGGGTTTGTCTCCTCAGGCTCTGGATTTCCTGCAGCAAAACTCTCGGAGTCTCCAGTTCGTGAGGACCAAACCTCTCCCAGTCAGCGGGGCTTTTCACACTGAGCTGATGGAGTCGGCTACTGAGCCCCTCAGAGAGGTGCTCAGGCAGGTGGAGGTCAGTCACACCTTTCTTTAACCCTTGTGTTGTCTTACAGGTAAAAAATGACAAAAACCTCTAAATGATCTTAATTTATTTCTATCCTTTATTGTTGTTGTTCATACACCTTGAAAATCGGGTTAATTGTTAGTATTTTATTGCTAATAATGCCAAAGTAGTTCAAGGTTTTTTCTAAATGGAAAAAAATGTAGAGTTTGAAATTCAATTTAACTGCTTTATTACAGTTAAGTAAGTAATGGTGGGTATAGACAATTAAGACCACACAAGGGTTAAGCCACAGCAGCCATCAAGAGTTGTTTTCTTACGCCTTATCTCTGCTCTGTTCGTCTCATGGCGTCATCTTTAAAATCGATGTTTTTAAAAGGTCTTATACAAATAAAGTTATTATCATCATTATCTAACACGTAGATTTCTCTCCCGTTCAGATACGTCGTCCGGAGATCAACGTGTACTCCAACGTGGACGGTAAACGCTACATGAACGTGAGCCACGTGCGGCGGCAGCTGGTGAAGCAGCTGGCGTCGCCCGTGAAGTGGGAGCAAACTCTGCACGAGATCTACGAGAGGACGCAGGGGAGGAAGTTCCCTCACACCTACGAGGTGGGACCGGGGAAGCAGCTCGGCGCCACGCTCCAAAAGTGCAACAGGAAGGCCTTCATAACGTACTCAAGTGTGCAAGTCACCGCTTATGAAGAAGACTGATGACAGAGAAAATGTGCCTCTGCGCTCGTTTTAAAGTGGACAAAACCAGCAGGACCTGCAGGCTCCTGTGGATGCTTCATACGGTCTTGTATGTGTGTTAATATTATGATGAAATTAAATATTTTTTATGAATGAAACGACAACATTTCATCATTTAGAAGTTTATTTGCATCACATGAAAAAGCAAATCTGAAACAGAAAGTCCAGCTCCCTTCATTTTATATTAAGCCAGGCGACATATCATTTGTAAAAAACAAAATTTAGCCTCTTAAACCAGTAAGAAACGAATCTGGATACAAAAGACTGCAGGCCAGCAACAGTCCGCTCCTTTTTTAGCATTAATACAACTGTGAACCGTCACGTCACTGCTACATACGCTGGCCATCTCCCCGGGCAACACTGCAAACGATTTAAACAATTTCCACGTGCCCTGAAACGTTCGACAGTATCTATTTTTACTCCTGTTTCCTGTCATGAAGCGTCAAATTCAATACATCATTAAAATAGTATAAAAAGAGAAGTTTAAGTAAACAGCAGAAACAAATCATTTAGCAGTAATTGTCATTCGTTTGCAAACATTTTTTGTCAAATATATAAAGGCCTGAAGGACCTGCTTGTGGCCCTTTTTTAGGCTTTCCATTCCACCCGCAGTGCACCGAAAATGGTGACTGCAGCCACCAGCGCCACAGTCACCAGCGCTCCTCTGGTCCAGCCAGTGCAGGTTACTGGTTTCAGGTTGGACACCTGTGCAATAACAGGAAAGAAAATTATTTCTTTTCAGAATATGGCAACAATTCTCAAAAAAGAGAGATACATGGAATTATATTTCTGTCTCTTTCTGCAACTATTATCATCCCTTGAGACACAGAAATAACACCACGGAGAACGAGTTACCCAGGCTGCTCTGAGGGTCTCCTGCCCAGGCGCAGTGCTCACTATCCAGGCCTTCACTGCAGCAGACAGGCCCTGGAAGCTCCATAACTGACTGTGAATATCCCTGAAAGAGAACAACAACACATGAATACCATGTAACATGGCATATTTCAAAATAAAAGTAATGACCAAGTATCACAAAATAATGGTTTAGTACCCTGAATAATGACTTGCATCACAAAATAATACATTTCCGCAAATAATCTTTTTATATTCGAAAAATGTCATCGTATCTCCAAAAAATTGCACAGTATCTGTGAAAATAATGTATATCTATAACTTTCTCAAAAGATATTAATATTGTTTTGGTTTATTAAGATCATTATTTCAAGATAAGTACGTTTGGAGGGAAAACTTGACTTTCAGGAACTTTGTTTCATCACATTCCCAGAAATGGGTTTCCATTGAGATTGAGCTGTCTTTTTCTGATTTTCTACCTGTATATGGTCCTGGTCAGAGCCTGAGCGGGTCTCAGCATGTGAAGTGGAGTTGGGAGCCAGTTGGGCTGCATGCCGGCCCACTCCCGCTCCATCTGGTCTCCAATTACAGCCAACTGGCGCCCAACAACCCGTGCAGCCCTGTCATTGATCCTGGAGGAGATTCACAGTTCAGATCTCATGAAGTCTTAGAAATCGTGATTAAATCATATATTTCCAGATTAATTTTGTGTTAAAAAACAAACACTTCAGCCTTTTTTGATATTGTTTATTTGTGGATGTGGGGCAGGGTCTGCACTCTACCTGAGGTTCACGTCAAACAGGGCGTCAGCGTCCACCTCACCAGGTCCAGCCTGGAGGGACACCACACGACGCGGCTGCCTTGTTTGTTCCACCATCTTGTTTTCTGAGGGGAGAAACGGGTATTATTCAAATCATTCACGTCAGCAGACACGTGAGAGAAAGTTCCTGAAGCTCCATCAGCCATGCAGGACGGATAAAGGCTGCAAGTGTCAACCCTGCTCCACTCCCAACGTTCATAAACAGGCTGTGTAAACACCAGGTCATGTGACCAGGATAGGTGGTGGCTGTGTTACCGGGGAGAAAATCCAGGTTGATAAAAACAGGCTCTCCCAGGTTTGAAGAGATGACATCATCTGTTGGATTAAGTCCAACGGTTGTAGCCCTCTTACTACTGTATACATCAACAAAAGTGTGTTTAGGTTTTCCTCTTGTTTAGAACCTCTTAATGCAAGAAACTGTGCACATAATCCACCTTTATTACTTGATTTATGACTTGTTATTTGCACTTAGTGTTTTCCCTCCTACGCACACCTGTCCTCAGATCAGTTCCTGTTGTACCTGCACTCATGTGCCTTGATGCAAATGCACCATTTACATAACCAAACTCCCCTTATAAACCTCACCAAGAAATAAAACATCTGTTGCTCCAAAGAATATAATTTTACAGTAACATAAGAGCAGTGGAGGAGGAAATGTTCGGATCATTTACTTGAATAAAACTACACTGTTAATATATTCAGTTTAAGTCATGCACTGATAATGATACTGGAGTAGTAGCATGCAGGTACAATCAGGAAAAGGTACTTAAAGTATAAAGTACTCAATGCAAAAAAACTCAAAAATATCAAAAATGCATCAAAATACTTCAAAGAAAAAGCAGCAAATCTTCACATTTGAATAGCCAGAACCATGAAATGTAAAAAATGTATGTTTTGGGTAGTTTTTAGGTACTATTTATCTGTAATGATAAGGGTTTAACTCTACAGTGTTTATACCAATTTGACAAGAATACAATCAGAATATAGCCCTAAATGTGGGAGCTAATATAATCATAGCTTAGCTCCTAAATAATACCCGTGAGTATTAATCGTGTAATAGCCTGTAGTCCTCCATATTGTCATAACAAAGAGATGAAGTCATCCTTCTCACCCAAAGCAAACAAAGGTCGTTTTGAAGATCACATATTGGATTACACATAAACCCGCAGATATGAGTTAATTTTTAAAATGAATACATTTACACACGAACTAGTGTATTGTGTCAAGGTGGAATAGTATCATTAGATATTAAACGGATATTAATCCTGGGTCCAGGCAGTAAAACAGGTGCATGCATTATACCCTACAATAATAATAACTAAAAAAGAAAGTAAACCTACCTTTTGTGTAGATTAAAACGGACGCCGCCCTGTAATACATATAAAGACATTATAATTAAAAATAAAAATATTAAAGTAATGAAATATAGAAATATTCGTCAGGTGTTTTCCTGTACTTACAGCAGCGTCCTTTAATCTTGTCGCTCTCAGGTAACTGCCACAGATCTGACTGGCCACGCCTTTTACCTGCTGCTGCCGGCAGCGGCCACCAGGGGGCGACAGCACCAACAGCAAACACCAGATACCGTTTTTCTGCAATTACGTTTATTTTCCTGAAGTCAGAGGTTCATTTTCATCTGCGCATACTAACACAGAATAGCTCTAAATGTATGATATTTGTCTGCAAGGTAAATTAACATCAACGGAATTTATAACTTTTTATTTTTAAAATTCAGTGGGTTTTATTTTCCAATGTAAGCAACTAATCAAGTATCATGTGATATATGTGTTATTTTTTCCATCTGATTTTTACTTATTTTTATTACAATCAGTTTTATTTTCCATCTTATTTTCCATTAATTTATTATATATTATTTATTATAATTATACTAATTTGATTTTATTTGAAAGATGTGAAACAAAATCCACATTCAGCCTAATAGTGACGCCTGCTGGTATGATGACGGAATGACGTCCTGCAATGACATCACTGCGTCCTCCGTTGCTAGGTTATTCCCCCGGAAGGACCAAGCCCATAACGACGTCGTTTAACGATTTTGAGACATTTCTTTCTTTACAAACTCCGTCTACGTTTTGTTTACGTCGCATTGTAAGAATATTGCGGTTATATGTCATCACGTTTTATTAAGACTTTTATTGTGAAGAGTAGTTTGGCCGTGGAGGGCGTTTCGTCACTGTGTCCAGCTTCACGACGACCGGGATCAATAAATTTAGCTTGCTAGCAATAAAAGCGCTAACATGAGGGCGGTTATTTACGCTTAGCTGGAGCTAGCAGGGATGCTCACTAACTGTCGCTGTGTTCCGCTATGAGTTTAGCCAGCTAACGACAGTCTGGTGAGATTGCATCACTGACAGGGTGATGTCCGCCCCGCAGCCTCTGCAGCAGTCCTGGGAGGATCCGGCAGCCTGCTAACAGAGCCAGCCCGGCTAGCTGATGCTGATGACTGGCTGTTTCCTGACATTGATTTGCAGGTAGGTGACTGCTCTGGTGCATGGTAGTTGCATGCATTTTCCGTCTCTTATTCTGTGCATTGTATTATCTGTCGATTTACCTGTTGTTTTGTGCTCCACCCTAGTGGGAGGCACCATGGCCGGTAAGGTAAAGTGGGTGACAGATATTGAGAAATCAGTGCTCATCAACAACTTTGAGAAGAGGGAATGGGTTCAAGTCACAGAAAACGACGACTGGAATTTTTACTGGTAGGTTTGTACATTATCCACCTGACTCTTTAGTCCTTGGTCATTATACTATGCAAGCACCAAATATAGCAGTAGTGGAATTAGTACTAATATTTTCTACATAAGTAAAACAACCAATACTATATGTAAAATATTCAAGATTTTAAATATTTATTGCAACTCCAGTTATACTCGTACAGTAGTGTGAAATACTTTAACTGAAAGGCTTAATTAAATAAAACAATATAAATATTGAATATAAAAAGATGTATAAAATAGCTTTAAATTGAATTAAATTAAATTAAATTAAATTAAATTAAATGTAAAGCCTGAACAATATTGGATTTTGGGACTGATGCCAGTACTGAATTTAGAGGGTTAAATGTACCCAGAGAGCTACTTTCTCAAACATACATTTGTTACATTATTATACATTATACAAATGATGTATTGCATTATTAGCCAATTCTGTAAATGATAACTGAGAATAAAGGATAAATAGGGATACATTTGCCTCTTTAGGACTTAGTCATATAAATGACCCCAATGGGTAATTCTTTTTAAATGCATAATATCATATAAACTGAAACCTCACTAAAGCAGTCAAATAAATGTAGAAGAGTAAAAATTACAATATATGCCTTTGAAATTTAATAGAGAAGCAGAATGAAGTAGATTAAATTGGGAAAAATCTACTCAGTTCTCTGTGACTTTCAAGTGCTGCAAACAGGGTGCATGTTGATCCTATTTGCGTCAATTAATGAGTAATAATTACATCACCAGGCTTATTTCTAGTCTCCTGACTCTTCAGATCAGCATAATGCAGCTTTATTTCTACCCACGAGTAGGATGAGCATCCAGACCATCAGAAATGTGTTCAGCGTGGACACCGGCTACCGCCTGTCAGATGAGCAGATGGTTAACCACTTTCCAAACCACTACGAGCTGACCAGGAAGGACCTGATGATCAAGAACATCAAGCGATACCGCAAAGAGCTGGAGAAGGAAAGCAGTCCGCTCGCAGAGAAGGACGAGAATGGGAAATACATTTATCTAGGTATGTATTACAGTGTAGAAATACAAACAATCTCCTTTTTGATCCTCACAAATCTATTCTGTGTTTGAATATTGTCTTTATGCTTTCTGCAGATTTTGTCCCTGTGACATTCATGCTCCCCGCCGACTATAATCTCTTTGTGGAGGAGTTCCGCAAGAACCCATCTAGCACCTGGATCATGAAGCCTTGTGGGAAAGCTCAGGGCAAAGGCATCTTCCTCATCAACAAACTGTCCCAGATCAAAAAGTGGTCCAGAGACAGCCGCACCTCCACGTGAGTCACCATCATAACATAGATTTACATAGATTTGCATGGTGCTGTATGTTCTCCTTTTACTTTCTCTCGAGTAAAAAATAACCAAAGGGCACCTGTTCCAGTCCTGTTCTCAACAATAAATGGAATATTTTGAATTGCATATGATGGCCTGTATAATCTTTTCCATGATAATTTCAGTGATCATCTAACACTGGTTATGATGGTTTTTGTCAAAAGGTTTGTGATTGGCTGATGTTCTGCTTCTTGCTTTTCTCTCCCAGGTTTGTAGCAGCGTCTAGTGGCAAGGAGGCCTACGTCATCTCCCTGTACATCGACAACCCTCTGCTGATAGGAGGGAAGAAGTTTGACCTGCGTCTCTACGTTCTTGTGACAACATATCGGCCTCTGAAGTGCTACATGTAAGCCCTGAATTTACTAGCAGCATGTCACAGTAATGAATTATTATCTGCATGTTAAAAATGACAGTTTTTTTGCATTTGGCTGTAATCAAACCTTTACAAAAGTTTTGTTGAAATGGATTCGCTCAAGGTTTGGGTAATAAATTAATAGTTTTATAGAATGATTTATAGATTATTGTTTAAGATTTATTGACTTGCTTATTGACTCGAGAGCTGCAACTAGAGGTTGATTTATTGATTAGCTGATGGACAGAAAATGAATTGCAACTATTGATAATCGATGCTTTTCTTTGTAATATATAAAAATTGCATTTGGACTAAACATGCAATATGAAACCATCAGTTATAACAGGCATTTTTGACTGTTTTCTGACTTACCGTAGAGAAATTGATTAATTGAAGTAGCAGGCAGCTGAATCAATAATGAGTTTAAATGTTTGCTGCAGCCTCAGTTGAAACCGTTCTGTTTGATCCTCAGGTACAAGCTCGGCTTCTGCAGGTTTTGCACAGTCAAGTACACCCCCAGCACCAGTGAACTGGACAACATGTTTGTTCACCTCACTAATGTGGCCATCCAAAAACATGGGGTAAGTCTGCAGTAAATTTAGACACTGACTGATTTTCATCTCAAAGTCAATCTGTATATCTTTTTGCAACTTTTCTCTATACAATACAAAAAAAAATCAAAATCTAGTTAGACTGTGTACCTTTAATGCAGGATGACTACAACCACGTCCATGGAGGCAAGTGGACCGTCAGTAACCTCCGTTTGTACCTAGAGAGCACCAGAGGGAAGGAGGTGACCAGCCGACTGTTTGACCAGATCCACTGGATTGTGGTGCAGTCGCTGAAGGCCGTGGCTGTAAGTGGACTTCAAGTCTTTTTACTCCTATATTACATTTCCAAAATACGTGACATGTGCTCTGACATACTCACTGACATCACAGAAGTTTAGGAAATTTAAGCAAATTATGGAACTTAGAGTTGGTAGGGATACGGCTGTCAGTGAATGTAGTGCAGTTGTCTCCCTTTGATAGCTCAGTTGGTAGAGCGGAGGACTGTAGTGGCAATATCAGACATCCTTAGGTCGCTGGTTCAAATCCGGCTCGAAGGAGTGCTTTTAAACATAAAAAGCACAAAAGTTTGGCATAAACTGTCTTCCTCAGTGTTAATAAAACGGGTCGCTGTCCATTACGATCAAGACGGGCACCACAAATGTGTTGTACCAGTGGTGTTTGGCTGCCAGTGTTGGCTCCAAAAGCCATGTAGTCCGCCATTGTTACTGTTATGGTTGGAGTTGGCGTCGCTGCAGCAGGACTTATAGGAAGTGGAGGAGAAGTCAGCGATGTATGCAGACGTGTACTGTGACGTAATGACGTGGCTCTCAAGCCGGTGGGAAAGCAAACGGGTTCGGAGCTGGTTCGTAAGTTCAACCAACTGCGAACCAGCACGATCACCAGCTCTGAACTGGCCGGGCCCCGGCCCAGTTGGGAAAAGGGTAAGAGTGACTGTAGTGGCTAAAACACTTCCCGAGAGATTTTAACTCCTAATGCACTGATAGTTGGACTATGGTCCGTAGACATCGTGGCCTGGAGTTTGGCGTTTTGGCTGTCCCCCTCTTGGTTTTTTTTCCCCTAAAGTTGCCATGTTTGAACAAGAGGTTAGAGCTTGAAAGAAATAAGCTAAGTTATCAGCTAATGTTAGTGCTAGCTACGTAGCCAGCTGCCAACTCCATAGAGTCTTTCAGTACCACCAAACACTGAACTAGACATTGTAGTTGCAGTTGACTTCAATAAACAGTTTCACAAACCAGAACACATTGTGAGAGAGTTCATCTGACATGAGGCGCCCACTCTGAACACAGTAGTGAGGGTCATGTGTGCTTTAGCACCTTGTTTACACAAGTGGCCTCTTCACTGACCACTGCATACACCACATCACACCTTCGATAGCTCAGTTGGTAGAGCGGAGGACTGTAGTGGAAATAACAGGCATCCTTAGGTCGCTGGTTCAAATCCGGCTCGAAGGAGTGGCTTTTAAGTGTTTAAACTCGTGTCGGATGGTTCACCAGCAGTCCAGATTATGACTTCTTGTACACAGTCCATCTGCACAAGCAAATATGCCTTCGATAGCTCAGTTGGTAGAGCGGAGGACTGTAGCGGTAATAACAGGTATCCTTAGGTCGCTGGTTCAAATCCGGCTCGAAGGAATTGTTTTTTAGCCCACGTCTGAGCCACATAAAGCTGCTAGCATTCCTGTACACACTTCTTGTTGTTCATCTGTGGCTTTGAACTGTGGTTCTTGCTGCAGAAGCCACAAACAAGTTGTATTGTTTCTTCTAAACACCTACATGTGTCAGACACCACTGTGGAGAAATGAGAGACTTCCTGGTGTGACGTAGCTACAAAGAAGAGTTTAGATTACACTCAGTTCAACAAACGGTAGATAAAAACAGGGAAGAGAACACCAACCAGACTGTACAGTTCTAAAATATACTGTAACACATTAACTAGTATTATTCAGCATGTAAACACTCTGTACGTGCTTCTCACTCATAAAATCTATCACACTGTTATTTGACATATTATCATAAAAACAATCACTATTTCTGCTTAAACATAAAAGTAATAACCACTTATTCCACTTTCTAAAAAATACTCCTTTACAAGTAAAACGTCTGGTGTGTTAGTGTTAAAGTTTATGAAAAGCTCAATGGTTCCCTCTGAATCTTTTGGGGGTAGATCTATATCTAAAAGCAGAAAATCTCTAGTGTTTTAGCCACACACAGTACAAAAACCGCTTCACTGCACATGTTGAAGCCTCCAGTCATTGTGTTTTTACTTCCAGTTACGATGCTGTGTTTAGTATTCACAGATTTCAAGGGCTTTTAACACAGAGATGTAAAAGCCACCACGATGTGGGGATTTCTTTCTGTTTTTAGCACAGCAGCTTAATGCACGCTTCCCTTTTTACTAAGTGATCTGACTCACTTCCCCTTGCAGGCTTCAACACACAGATAATACTTATGTCCACTGGCATACTTTGACTCTGTTTTCTATCATCCTTCCCTGCTGAATCATTCTCTACTGCATTCAAAAGTTCCCAGTATATCATGATCATGTAGGTCAGTTCCTCTTCCTAACTCATGCTCTGTCTTCTTTTTCTCTCCCAGCCTGTGATGAACAATGACAAGCACTGTTTTGAGTGTTACGGGTATGACATCATCATTGATGACAAGCTCAAGCCATGGCTTATCGAGGTGAGAAGTTTGGCTTTGTTACGTGTGTACACACCTACAACTTGTGCTGTATTATTACATTTTAATTTAATAATAATAATTTAGTTTGCAGTGATTCTCTTGTTTTGTTTTTGTTTCCAGTCGGTTGTCAGTGTACTTAAGCACATTCAATCTCATCTCTGTTTTTATTTCTACATTTTTATTTTATATTTTTATCTAAATTATTTCAAATGTATCACTTTAGATTATTTATTTACATTTATATATAATTTATTTATACATCTTTTTTCTTTTTCTTTTTCTTTTTTTCAGTTCAATTATATTTAAATTGCAAGAAAATGGTATGCTTACATTTTAAGATATTTTTTAAAGGTTAATAAATACATGATATTTCTAAGAGTAATCATGTAAAATGATCTAAGTATTGCACACAAAAAAAATCGTGATCCTCCTCTCCACAACTGACTTAACAGGGGTTTCATTTACTTAAAAGGATCCTCTGCTGTTTACAAAAAATCTTGTTTTACTTCGTCTACTCCTGTTGCATATTTTTCTGAGCCCAAAGATACTTAACATGCTTCCACAGTGACTCCATGTTCCTTTTCCTCGAGTGTTGAGCAACTTTAAATGCCCTTGAGGTGGATCTTTGTGTGTCTGTTTCAACACGTGCCTCTGTATATTCAAATGTGTGCTGAAGGTGTGTCTTTAACCCTGTCAGTGCATTATTCCAGCTGCAACACATTGCTGTTTTCAAACGGGCTGATACAGAGCATTTGCTGGCTCGTATAAATAGGGCGTCTCTGTCATCATAATATGATGTTTTTCACATTTTAAGTAGCATGCTTGTCATGTGGTTGTCATATTTCATTGCACTCATTTTGACAGCCGTACAATGAGTTGCTGGGTTTCCAGGCTAGGTCTGAACTATTTCTGTTAGCAGACACAAATGTGATCTATTCTGGGCGACGTAAAGTTGGTTGTAGGACATAAACGGTCCTCAGTGAGGCACTAAAAAAAACGTGCCAAAAACCTAGTCAGGAATAATTTCCTCTCTTTATTATTCCTGCAAGTATGAATGCAAGCAGCCAGCTCTCATTAACAGTTAATGCATGTCAAAGATTATTTCCTGTACTAAAGGATGTCCTTTTATTAGCACAGCTGTTATAGCACCTTAGCATCATGGTTTCCTGCCTGATAAGAATT
The DNA here is from genome assembly GCA_903364295.1 of Serranus cabrilla. NCBI lineage: Eukaryota > Metazoa > Chordata > Actinopteri > Perciformes > Serranidae > Serranus > Serranus cabrilla. Next base: position 344,340 of record CAFUXE010000384.1, on the reverse strand, counting down.
TCTATATGCGTATAGGAGGAAATGAAACAATGTGCTCATGCCTGTTTAGATCCTCCAGGACATATTTGAGCTCTGTGTGAACCCCCGGCTTTTCAAATGTGAATGCCACTTTCTTTGTCTGTGTCATTCTCAGGTCAATGCCTCTCCCTCGCTGACCTCCAGCACAGCCAACGATCGCATCCTGAAGTACAACCTCATCAACGACACCCTCAACATCGTCACGCCCAACGGGGACATCCCAGACTGCCGCTGGAATCGCAGCCCACCACGAGAGGCCATGGGCAACTATCAAGTCCTGTGAGTGACTTTATACCTTTCACTTTCAACCTTTCACTTTCAACGTCATACAGCTGCTAAAAACATTTATATGAAAACACGTTCTACAGTTACTAGGGTCAAATGTTACCTATTTTTCCTGTTTCTCAGCCTTCGATAGCTCAGTTGGTAGAGCGGAGGACTGTAGTGGGAATGTCAGACATCCTTAGGTCGCTGGTTCAAATCCGGCTCGAAGGAGTGGCTTTTAACTGTATGTTGTTACCACATAACATCCAACAGTAATCAAAAAAGAGGAAAACGAGGCTGTTCCGACTTGGTATTGACATGTGTTCGTGGTAATCCGATCACAAGAGTTCAGTTCAAAGTATGTCTCTTCACAGCTGCCCTTAAAATGCTTTGCCACATGCGTCTTCAGTGACCACATGTGATCCCACTCTATATGCAGAAACACACATAGTAAACACATGGCTAATGCAGCTGTCATTGCAACGTAACTTTACAGGAATGTCTGCATTAATATCCTACATAATCACATTGCTGGGTTAAACCCGGCTCGACGGAGAAGTTTTTAAGTAGTTTAAGCACACAGGGAAAAACAGGGAAGACTAATCAATAGGCTGTAACTGATTAACTTGGACTAGTTAACTGGTCAACATCATTTATTTGGGTCTCTTACTTGACTACATTTCAAAGTAGTGGTTCAAGTAAGACTCACTGGTAAAGCACAGACCACTAAGGCCTTTCCTGCATGTCTTCCCTGTCACTCTGTATGTCTGTCGCTATCAAATGAAGCCACAATGGCCAAAAAAGTACTATTAAAAAAAGAACTTGAGCACCTTTAACCCCTCAGAACTGTGATTTATTTGTATAATTAACAATACCTTACACTGCAAAGGGATCCTTGTACCAGTTCCTGCTCAGGCCCTAATAAACAGCCGGTAAATACAGAGAACTACGATTGAATTATGACTCATTGTCTCCTTTCGATAGCTCACATGGTGAGTTGAGTTAGTTATGTTTGGCTGAGTTAAAGCAGGAGAAGTCTGCTGTGTGGTCTGTAAGTCACTGTGCAAATCTCTTTAAACAAACATCTGCTCAGCAAAATGGATCACAATGAAACGTACAACTCTGTGAAATACAACCCGACCTTACAATTGTTTTCTGCCACTATGAGAATTATTTTTACCTCAATGACCGATTTGATTCTAAACTAGATTCTAAACCTATACTTTTAATACTATCTTTCCTTCATTCTGTTGGTCCAAAGTTGGTTAGAAAAAGACTCTGATTCACTTCTTAGTCACCATTTCCCCTCATGAAACATTTTTTGCCACATCTTTAAAAAAAGCCAGCCTTTCATAAAGTTTGTCATTCTCAGTTGCTAGTAAAGATGTAAAAGGTTCCTCCTTCGAGCCGGATTTGAACCAGCGACCTAAGGATGCCTGGGTTAACCGCTACAGTCCTCCGCTCTACCAACTGAGCTATCGAAGGGATGTTGCACTGTGGATGTGGACAAGAGCCGACTTGCTGTGTAAACGTGGTGTTAAAGCACACATTAAGCTCACTATTGTGTTCAGCATGGGGCACCTTTTGACATATGACCTCTCTCACAACGTGTGAGTGTGAGTCAGAGTAACCATCTCTACGACCTCCAGTTGTGTGTTATAAAAGACTTATAAACTATATTAACCTGTTGTTCCTCAGCTGCTGTAAAGCTGTTATAACATAACAATTAGCGCTCCCCAAACCTGCTCATTCAGACTGTAGGAAAATATGCACAGGATCTATATTAGTCACAAAGAATAACCTAATCATTACTTCACCCCACTGAGTGAGAGTGAAGTATTGTTTTTTGGCTGCGGTGTCTGTGTGTGTGTCTGTGTTTCCACACCTGGATATACATGACTATATCTGGCCAACAGGGGGCGCTGCACTCGAAGCCAAACAAATGTACTGTAAATATATTTTTGTGCTCGTATGTTAAAGAGTTATGATATCATAAACAATGCATTTAGCTTTTTATTTCTTTATTTACATGTCTAAAGGTAAGAATGGTTGTAATCTGGTTGCCATGTGGTAATGTCCCACATGTTCGACCTCAGCTCAGCGGTAGAACCACTTACTCAAGACACTTGTTGGAAGCGTTTATGAGAAACTTACACACTAGCAGCTCAGAGAGGCCGTATGCTCAGTTCATGCTAGCTAAAAGGTCCCTCCTTCGAGCCGGATTTGAACCAGCGACCTAAGGATGCCTGGGTTAACCACTACAGTCCTCCGCTCTACCAACTGAGCTATCGAAGGGATACTACACTGTTGAAAGTGAGCGCAAAATCATTCTGTTCAAACACAATGCTGCGGTAATGTGGGCTTAGTGCCCTGCAGAGTGGTATTGTTTGAGTAAAGCACCTTGTTTGCATAATCCCTGGCTCGTGTAAAGGCAAAGAGTGGAGGGTATCAGCCCTTTCCTCACATGTATTCTGCCACTACATTATTCCTGTTTCTGATTCACCAGGTACGACGAGGAGCAGGCGCAGAGCGAGAATGCAGAGCGTGACCTGCGGAGCCGCTCGGGGCAATCGCTGGGGTCAAAGGGCACCAAGGGGAGTGCAGGCGTTCGGCCCACTGCTGCCACCTGGAAGTGAGGTGATGCTGCTGACTCTTAATGACTTCCTGTACATTATTACAGGGTCCAACAGTGGGGCAAGGGGATAAAAAAAGAACCAGACTTTTTCTTTTATCCCAGCTAGTGGATGGAGGACTGCTCCCTGTCTGCACATTTAACTGACTGAGTTCACAGGGGGCAACAACCCTGCTGCCGGAGGGGAGGAAAATCAACATTGTAGTCATATTTGGAGAGTTTAAAGGCCGGAGTTTGTGGCTATTTGTATGAATGAGTAACTAAAATGTACGTTTGTGGGGTCAATGTTTCGGCAACAGCAGCTCCCACCACAGCCTGAGCCCCGTATGAAGATAAGGACAAACATCCCAAAATACTTAATGACAGAAAAATAAAAACTTTGGAGAGGAAATCCAAAAAGAAGAACAGAAAGTTGTATCTTATACACATCAGTGGGATTAAAAACCGATGTGGACAAAGAGGATTACAGCGACCTGAACTATGCATGATTACTGAGTCCTTGACCCACCACACAGGTGCTAAAAAGAAGGAGCTCTGTGAGGGAAGTGGGCTGGAAATAGAATATAGAGAGACAAGAAATCTAACGAATACAAAGGATATAAAGATAAAATATACTGATAGGTAGAATTAATGGAACTAAATGTGTCATAGACCCCGAAATAGAATTTAATAATGTTTTTTTAAATGTTTATTATCATAAGCAGGGGGGTCATTAAGATTGATTGTATTAAGTGCTGAATCATATTGCACTTTATTACTTTACTTTTGCTTGAATATTTAATAGATATGTTGCATTTTGAGTTGACATCATATCTGCTGCACATTTAAAATCTTAAATACTAATATGTGTTTGGAATATATGCATTCTTAGCTGCCAGCTGTTTATTTCCTGCAACTAATATTCCAACACCGATGATGAGTAAACATCTACCTTTTTGATACACTGACGTAGGGTGTTGGTATTTACATTTAGCTTAGCGAAGTATACATTGGGGTATTTTGGATCAAAGTTTCACCAGATACATGCAGCTGGAAAGAATGTATCACTTAAGGAGACCTCCACCATCACATGCTCCTCAGATGGTCCCATTTCACGAAGTCGTTCTTCTGATTTTTGGTGCGTTTATGAGCTTCAAGTTGCATTGGGGAAACGATATGGATGCTACAAAGGAACTCATGACATATGGTTAATTTCAACCATGTGCATGTTAATTATAAAAGCATATGTATTTGGTTTTTTAACATCAACCACCATGTTTTTGCCTAATATCACAAGTCGGGGAAATTATTTTTCAGATTATTCCGACAGCACATGAATGCAGCACAAATGACCTACTTCAAATTGTTACCGAAAGTGAAAAATAATTGGTGCAAACGCCCCGTGATTGGGATCCACTCCAAATATTTTATAGGTTCCTACTTGGCCCATGCTGCACAATTCTATTAAGTTTCATGAAAATTGGTCCAGTAGTTTTTCTGTAATCCTGCAAAGGGGAAAACACAACAAGGCAAAAACATGACCGCCACAGTGATTTTCAGTTTCATTGAATTTTCTTCGGTTTGCTCACTCATCAATCAAGGCCAAAGTCCACGATCAAAATTACCATAATTATCCCTGTGTTTACTCTGAAACAAGGTGTGTCCTCTGTGAAAAGATGAAAGAAATGAAAATGGTCCCAGAGAAAACATTTCTGTACCCAGACTGTGATTTAATCAAGTGGTTCTTTGCTAAACTAAATTGTTGGAGGAAAGTTCTCTATTGATTGAGCGATGTAATGGAATTGGGGTTTTTTTCTTGTCGCCTCGCTGTGGTAAGGGGCCCTATACCCTTTGATGAATCTAATCTGTCTAGAGGTTAAGATTAATCAGAGGTCAATCCTTCAAAAGCCAAATGACCTTTCATTTTCTTGAAGTTACTTGCATTGAAATAAGCCTCTGCATGGCACCTTTCCTCTACCTTGAAGGTTTGACATTTCCCCCCCACCACCACCTTGTTGTTTCCTCCTGCAGCTGGTTACTACATGCAGAATGGCAGGTGTGTAAGCCATAGATGTGCTGTTATGTGATCTTTAATCAAATTCACCCCAACCCTCTGATCTGTTCTGCAAGAAAACACACACATCCTCCTGTGCTAGAGACCAAATTTTCTGAGACATGAATTAAACTCTGAGGTGTGTCTGGCAGTCAAAAACGGAACTGGGCCGACACGAGGCGCAGTTACCACTGCTGGTTTTCTTTTATTGTGGTTATAAACTGTGCGGCTTATGTTGTGTACATGACAATGAGCTCTTCTGTTTTTAGCTTTGCAGTACTGAGATCTCTCTGTATGAGAAATGCATCATTTCCTTTTTAGTTTGTCTCTACCTTTCAATAAAATATCCATATTGGTGCTGCCTTGACAATAAAAAATGTTCATTGTAGATTGGGAAAATGTTTTTGTGATGTTGTTGTTGTTTGCATGTTTGTGAAGTGTTTAAATTCCAGTTAAGGTAAAGATTCTCACGTTCTATCTAACTTCACACTATGAAGCAAAAATAGCAATTTAGATATAGTGTTGTAAATATAAATATCTCTGTTCAGATTACAGAATTAGTTTATGGTAAAGATAGACGCTTTATCTGCAGTGGAGGGGGTTTCTTGCAAGAATCGTAACAGGTTTAACTCTCTATTTCCAAAAATGGACCAGAGTTTGAATTTATTGTTTACATACTGTTATTAGAATCTTCTTTCTATATTTTTGCATGGGGAAACAAGTTAATTTACAACACCACTTTAACTGCAGCTAATCATGCACCTCAATTACTTTATTGTTTACTTTTGTATGACCTGTGTCATAAATAACCACTGAATTTATCAACTCTATTGGTGTATTTAAATTTTAATTACCTAGAACAGTAGGGCCTTTACTTTTATGGGGTTGAAGAAAATACAAAGTAAGAGTCTTTTTACTGGCGACCCCTAGAAGCCTCTCTAGGGAACCAGTGCTCAGGATAAAGTAACCAGAAAAACTTTTTAAGGGATGTGACGTCAGACAGCCGCGCCTCTCCGTCGTTTGCATGAAGCGAAACTGTCTTAAAAATAGGGAGAGCGGAAGCAAGATGATTTCAAAATAAAGGTTTGGTCACAAATCTTGAGTGTCATGAAACCTCAGCGGCAACAACCTAATTTATGAGTTTGATGTTATATTTAGGGAATATAAATTGTATTTGTTATCGTGTCTTGAAGTATTGAATATTATCAGATATTTGCTATTTAAGTACTTTGCAAAGGTGGATTATACATATAAATCTCATCCTTATCAATGTGGCCATACAACATTGTAGAAATACGACGATAACAACAAGTAAAAGGAATGCAGAAAATTCTACCATTATATATTATATTATTGGATTATTATCAGGATTGCACCAATTGATGATTGAAAGTCCTGTGCAGGATGTCGATTTTCATTCCCATTGTTTCATCTGAGTAACCTCTGGTTTCAAATCTGATGGTAATTGTGGACCCGTTTTTTCTAATAATTTCTATACTTAAAATACTATCAACTGTATAGCTTACTTAATGGAGATTGTATCTCAAAAAGCATTAACATATTTATACTTTTCACACCCTTAATAACATGTATTATTTGTAAGAAGCGAATAATATCCTATCTAATTGTTTATGTTATACTGTGTATAGAAAATGTCCGTCTAGTATGTAGTGGAGTAGAAGTTGAAGTTAATATAGAATGGGAATACTCGAATAAATTCTAATTATCTCAAAGTTGCGCATCAACTAACGTTAAGTGCACGTGCATTTACTTTGTTTGTCTGTGGCTGTTAGTCTTATTTTGAAAACCTTGGCCGGATGTTGTATGCCGTACTGTGGCTAACTGACGGTTGTGTCAGTCAGTCGATCGATGGTGCCGCTGCTGAGCAGAAAAACGGGCGAAAAGATTTGTAAATTGGCACCACCGAGAGAATTAACTCTTCAATTAATCCCAAACTGTCTAGAGGAATAAACCAGTGACAGGTAAGCTTAAACCAAGACTTTTACATTGTACCTTTTAACTTTTTACTAACGGGGCTGTGGCTAATTCGCTAACATTTCAGCTAGGGGGCTAACGTTAAAGTTAAGTTACTTCCCGATGGGAGGAGGTTGGTCATAAAAACTTGAAATGGTTTAATTTAGTCAAAGCTACAGTGATTGTGAGTGGTCACAACTGTGTAGTAATATGTAATTTAAAAGTTTAACTAGTTCACCATTGACTACATGACTGCAGTAACATGGGGATTTCAGGGTATCGAAAGTCCAAAGACTTAACGTTAAGCTAGCACCGTTAGGTCGTATTTAGTTAAATGTCGGACTTTTGATTATCATGGGCTAGGTTAAATTATGTAGTTGCCTCAAGATGTTTCACCCCAGCTGTGTCGTTTTCGTAGAGACTAGTGTGTCATTGCCTGGAGTGATAAAGGGCGGGGCAGGTTTCGCAAGTATAGATAACCTCTTGGTCCATGTCATATCATCCTGCATGGTATGCCTACAGCATTACATAATTGTGTCATTTTGTATAGAGAGAGATTGCTGCAGGATGTGTGTTTCCCATGCTCCATACACAGCCCAGGGCAGGCACTGTTTTAAATTGCGCAGTGCCAGCTTGCTGCCAAGTTCACTCCTGTGCTGCAAATTTAACCCGAGGTACATAAAGTGCAGAAAGAAATTATAGGTTTCTCATTAGATTCAGGGCGTTGGTGGCTGTGATATTACAGACATTTACTGTTAAATCCTTTTCAACACGAGGTTGTAAATCAGGAGAAGTAGGGAGCAGGGAACCTGGCCCTATCTTCTGAGCATGACAAACAGCCAATACTCATGATATAATGAATCAGTGGAACTTATCAGTCATCACAGTCATGCAGCTGGAGTATTCAGACATGCCTAGTGACAGCAAAGGAGGTTTGGTGTCAATGTGGTTTGTTGGGGGTTCAGTGTTGTCAGGGTAAAGCAGTAGTGAAAGCTCTGTGCTTCCTTTTTTTCTGGGGGGCCATGTGAACTGATTGCTCCGTCACAGAACCGAGCTAAACTTAGAATGGGTATTCCTATTTAGGCTGAAGGCACTGCTCTCTATTTAAAGAGATATTTATTGGTGTATTTTCCAGGAGCACACATGTAGCAGCGATAAGGAAATGAGCTATTGTCCAGAAGAATTTAGTCATGTAATCCATGTAGCCTGTTGATATGATCCAAGAAAACAGAGCTAGTCACAGGGCTGACCTCCCAAATTTGCCAAATAGCTGAAATAATTCATGTTTTTATTGTTTAGTTGATCAACAGTTGGTTAAACTGCAAATTATTTTAACTATTTATTGATTATGTTAGTCATTTTAAGTTGATATTGCAAATAATGACTAGTTCACACTCGTATGAGAATATTGTCTTTTTTTAGTCTTCCATTACAATAAACCAAATTCTTATGTTTTAATCTGTTAGTCAGACTTAACAAGACATTTGAAGTCAACTTTTTCTCTCTTTCATGATTTTTTCTACTCCAAATATAATCCATTTATGAAGACAATTAGAGCTGAGGCAATTAGTCCAGAGATAGAAAGATTAATTTTCAACAGTTAATTATTAGTGTGAACCCCTTTTTCTTGTTATCATGCCAAACAATTGCAGCTACCAGCTTTCTAATTGTGAGTATTTAATATTGTATGATTGTTTACTAATTATCTTTGATTTTGGCAGTGTTGCTCAGACCAAACAAGATATTTTAAGACTTCACCTTGTGCTCTTGGAAATCATAATGGACATTTTTCTGGCATCTAATAGACTCAATGATTAATAAAGAAAATAATCAGCAAATGAGTGAATTATGAAAAAAGCTGCTTTCTCGTGATTATGATGCAGTAAAGCAACTCATGAACATTTCAAGGCCTAAGTCAGATGTTTGGTTCTTCTGTGAATTCTGTCTTTGTGACAAAAATTGCTAATGTACACACATACATATAGAAGACACCACAACAGTTCACAGGGTTAGCAGATGACTTTGTTCATGGCGTCTTCCTGAAAAGTCTGCAGCTTTAAATGCATCACATGAGGCTGCGTGCCGTGCAGGACGGGCGCTTCCACAGGAAAAAGTGCACAATTCGCCTGTCGGTGACGTCAGGATCTCCCCTTCCCTGTCATGTAATACTGAATTTCCCTCCACTATGTTCCTTTCTATGCTGCTGGCGTGTCCAGTGGAAATTGCCTGAAAGTGTGGAACAAATGCCATTGTTTCTCCCTGACCATGGAGCAAGGGGTTTTTGAGCAGGCGGGCCGGTCAGTTATGTTGAGGCTACAGTTGACCTGGTGTTGATGGACCAATGGTTTCATTGTGTGGTGTTTTGGAGCCTTAAAAACACTGTTTGAAGTGCTGTCAGTGATCTCTATGAAGGCTGGAGTGAGTAATCGAGAGCGTCCACTTTGGAAAGGCCTTACTCCTGTGAGATCTGCAGTCCTGTGCAGCTGTTGAGCTCACATGAGGAAGAAGGGCAGAGGTGAATGACTGACAGGGAAAGAAAATCAAGGTCATGACCTGCGATTGCCATGGAAACTTACGACCTTCAAGCGAATGTGCAAGCGTGCAACAAGAGTGAAAGAAGCAAAGGAATGATTACATTTTTTTCTCTCAAAGCCCAGTCGGGATTTAGCAATGACCTGCTGTGAAAGCGCAATATTGAAGGGATAGATCAGCTCAGCTGCACGCCCTGCATGTGAGATATTGCAATCGTTTTACGCAACCAAGGAAGGAAATGGAAACTAACACAAAAAAATCACCCCTGCTTAGATTAGCAATTTTCATGTGATCAAGACATGGAGACATTGGCAGTAGAAGAAGTAGAGCACTAACTTTTAAAGCTTGCTTGTTATGTAATTACAATCTCCCTATAAAATCCCTATAAATAGCTCTGTAGAGATGATTTAAGTGTGTTGATCATGTCTTCTTTTTAAAAAAAAGTTCAAGTTAGTATGATGATAACGGTGATACTGAAAAATATAGTACTGATTTAACAAATTATAATATCCTGTAAATTAATCAGCACCTCTCAAATTTTCTTTCTGTTCTTACTTGGTCATGTAGTTATGGTTGCATACTCTCTCCACCCCCCTATATAGTATATAGTATATAAACATGGAATAGAATAGATCAGTCAAATTGTCACAGATACCTAGTCTAGCTGTTTGAGACAGTATAGGTCTGATATCTGATATCAGTACTGGTGTATCCCTACTTCTGTCTCTTAACTAATTGATTAATTGACTAGTTTTTCAGCTGAAATGGTCAGTAGATGAAGAGGGTTTTTCCTGAACTATAAAAACATCTTGGAAAGAAAGGGAGTACTACTTCACCCTGTATTTAAAACCCTCCAAAAGAAAGTCATGCATTATGATTCAGACAAAACCTGTATACAGTGTTCGTTCTTGCTCACATTGTTTATCATGCAGACAAGGCTGGTAGGTCTCAATATTTAGCAGGAAACTGAATATGACACAGCAACCCTCAGGATAACTCCACTTACTGCACACATTTCCTCTCTAAAGCAGTTCCTGATTAGTAGGCCGGCCACGCTGAGACAGGACAAAATGTTGAGATAGTGTGACATTATTCTGCAGATGCCCTTGCTGTATTTTTCTGATAAGAGTTTGTTCTGAAGTGACCTGCCTAAACCACAAGCTCCCACATCAAATGTTTAAAAAAAAAAAGTGATTTATGAAGTCTGTGTGCGGCCTGTGACCACTCAGGTTGGTCTCCTGATGCTTTGATTACATTTTCCATCCACTTCCATAAACACACACAGCTCGAGGGCAGGTATGCATGTGCCTGTCAGTTGTGTATGCGCTCATCTCTGTGCTGTCTGTGTATCCTGTTGTTTCCTGCTCCTCAGCTCCATTCATGACACTGTTTCTGTGTAACAACCCCCAGAGCACTTTGAGGAACATAAACAGTCTGCTGGTGGTTTGTCGCAAAGAATATCCTCTTGTACACAAGGGGCTATTTTGCTCCACCACCTTTCCAACATTTTGCACAAATATGGTTTGCGTCTTCCTCATCTATCTCCAATTTTCCCTCCCTAAACTGGCTGTAAAGGTCATTGGCATCTCATGTTCCGACAGCACAGTACAGTAAGCTTCCATGTGCTTTTAAATAGCACACACAGTCATCTCTTGCTTTTGCTGTCTCACTATTTGCCTCTCCTCCGCCCTTTTAGCTTGCAGCTGGTCGCACGCAGCTGTTGCTCTGAATCATCCTTCACAAATCAGCAAACTTCTTATATTTATTAACCCTTCTGCTACTTTAAAAACGGCAAAGTCAGCCTCATCTGTGCAAATGTCAATGCTCGGTTTCGCCATGGCAGCCCTGAGGAATGCATTTGTTCACTTTTATCTTAAGGCTGTCGTCAGCAACCAAATTCCAGCACACTCAGTACATTCACTTATCAGACTTTAGTGGATATCATTGTTGTGTTTGATTACGTAATCACTAAGCTTTCACTCTAAGAACCCCTGTTCAAGTTTCTGCAGCCTTGATGAACTCATTTGTTAGCAAGAAAGTTGTTTTATGCGCTCATTTGTGACTTCAAATCTAGATGACAGAAAAACAATGCCAGATGTTAATTTCTCCATCTTACATTCTCTGAAATTTCTCCTCATTCCCATGGATTTTTTGTTTGCACATAGCAGCACACAGTGTTTGTTTTCCAGAGTTCTCCTGTAGAGTGACAGATTAAGTGGACTTCAGACCTGGCCTTAGTCAACAACAGCATTGTTTACAGTTGTGGGTCAAGCTGCGTTCAATTGTTTAACACAGCCCCCAATGTCCCACAGAGCCAAGGGTGTGCAGATGGTTGTTCCTGTTGCTGTTGATTACATCAGGCCTGGGAAATGGCTTTTGTGATGAAGGAATTCCCCAGTATATTGTTGTAACTCGGCTATGAAGGTTATTTGTCCTCATGTTTTAATTGTAAACTTTGTTAGTAGAGGAACTGGATTAGAAAACCATATTTAGATCTAAAGCAAAACAGAACATATGCACTGAGGGAGAGCTATTTGATGTGGATCATGAAACATAGATTTTCACAATAAGAGGAACACGTAGTTTACCCAAGTTGTCATTTGTTTAACCATGCGTTATGCTGCTGTGATCAGTGGAAATTTGTGCAAAGCAGCATTTGATGTCAGAAGACTTGTTGCCATGTTTAGAGTCGATATTTGCGGCTCATTCCTTGGGTCCCTCGTGTGTCTCGCTCTTGTGCTGCAGCAATGATTGGTGAATGAAGAAAATGGACAGCTGGTGGAGAAATGTCGAAGGTTCAGGAGGACATGACTGGATAGTGTGTGATTTTTCATGCTGAGGGCCTTTTTCTTTTTCTCATGCCTCTTGCAGAATGAGACTGTGATGGATTTCTGGTAGTCCACACAGAACATTATACTGCTATCAATCATTATGAGGGTTAGAAACAGCAGAAAACTGGACTTTTGCTCTGTTATAAATAGTTCTGTCTGTGTGTGTAGCCAAAGTGTTTGCATTTCAAATCTGACAGAAAACAGAATTCATTCAAGTAGAGCTGGGTGATGTATCGATATAGTAGAAAAGTATTTAATCACAATACGCACACAATACTTAAAGATAATATGACTAGATAATATGAAGGCTGCAGCTAACAATGTGTCAGTATTTTCTTGATGATTAATTTGAAATTCTCGTGAAAATGTCAGAAAATCGTGGAAAAATTTCCAGCACGAAGTCCCAGAGGCCAAAGGAACATTTCTTGTTTTTCCTCCCACCAGTCCAAAACCCATAAATATTTAAGTGTTAGAAATGAAAAAGAAAAGCTGCACTTTGTTTTGAGGCGCTGGAGTGAAATTTTGGCAATTTTGCTTGTAAAAGACTAAATTAAAATCAAAATTCAGTTAATTTACTAATTGTTTCACCTCTAAATATATAAGATGCCTGATAGGGAAGCTTTGACTGATTGCTACACTTCTATTAACATGATTTTGTGATTTTGCTCAAATGTTTAATTTCGTATTCTTCAAGGCTGTAAAAATACTGTGATTTTATGTGTTGCGTTTGACATGTTTGATGCTCTACACACACAATCTTGAGGCATTGAGTGAAATTAAACGTGTGGTTTTCTCTAGAAAAAGTGACAGACAACATCTGTTGTCTCTGTGGTTGTGTGTGTGTGTGTGTGTTTGACTGACCTGATTGTAAAATACAAACACAGTTAAAGGGAGGATTGTTCCTCCGCTAGCAGTGACCACAATACTACCCTCTGTCCATGTCCTGCCCTGGAGGGCACGGGCCACTGACCATTGACCAACACGTACAGACGCACACACCAGCCATCATCCTCTCGCTGTCTTGCTCAGCTGAAAGAGGCCCTGTGTGTTCACACTCGGCAGTAAAATGCAAGTGGACAGCTACAGATCAGAGATAGGTATTTGGTTGATATTATTGATGTTTGAAAGAGTGTAAAACTGATGAAGGAAGAGAGGCAGTGAGCGACTGGACAGCTCATAGAATTAAAATAGGATCATTTATCATGCTGTTATGATAATCCATAATTATAATTCTATGAGATGAGCATTAAGTACGAACAAATTGCTGTACAAAAAATCCATCGATCAAAAATGTATTTAATATAATATAGGATAGCTTACATTTATAGGTTTATTTTTCAACCAACTCTTAAAGCTTGTTGCCTGACTGAGCATTAGGGCTGTAACAAGTGATTATTTTCATCATCAGTTGATTTGTCAATCACTTTTCAAGCACTGAAACCATAATTTAGTTTGATCATCATCACTATTTAACTGAAATGTCTTTCCCTCCAACTGGTGATAGCGGTTTCCTCTCAGGTGTGCTGGAAAGTAAAATCTGATCTTGAGTGGTCACTTGAGATGCATTTTAGACGAGTTCTGATGCCGGGTGTCCAGTGTAGTCTGCACACTCAGCTGTACCTAACCACAATCTGAATATCTAATATACGGTTACAAGAAGCTGGATCTAAAGGGGGCCTGTCAGGCTGTAGAGATAATCAGGCTGATGGAGAAGGGAGGAGAGGAAGAGGATGGAGCGGAGGAATAAAGAGAGACTGTTTAGTTTGAAATGATGGCCTCTTGGCTGTGAGGAGAGAAGAGGGGGAGAGGAGAGTAACAGAGGACTGTCTGTGGTACCCGTCTGAAGGAAACGGAAGCAGCCCGCTGTGTGCTTCTTGACAGTTTCTTTCTCTCTGTCAGAATCACACACACAGACACACACTTATAGACTCTATGTGCTGCCAGCAACCACTGTGGTTTCAGTTTGTCATGTGTTGAGGGTTTTCGTGGTTTTAGAAATGGCTGAAAACACCCACCTGCTGCCTAGATTATCAAACCAGATCACACACTTTCACCCTCCTTCCTCTTCCATTTCTGTCTGTATCACTCCTCTTAACCATTTCTTTTCTTAGTCACAGTATCCATCCTCTTATCCCTTGTGTGTGTTATGCTGGCTCGGTGTCCTTCAGCTGTTAGCTTTGCAGAGAGAAAACGTGTGTGACAGTGTTAAATGGACTGATGTTTCCCTTCCTCTTTGCTGTATATATTTAATAACTCTAATGATGACTCATCTCATCCTGTAGTTGGTATGCTTAAAAAAAAGAATAATACATGTTTATAAGGTATGTCATGTTTACATACATGCATAATATAATTTATAATGTATCAGTTGTGTTTCCTTAATAAGATAGAATGGGGAAATAAATCCTGAGTTTTATTGAATGAATGTAAATCAAAACATATATTAACATTGTCTCTGACCAAGGCTATACTTGTACATTTTTTCCTTTCTTGACAGTCACACAGACATACTTTGTTAATCCTGGCAGGACATTTTATTTAAAAACACTGGGGGCTTGAGTCTGTAGTCTAGCAATGGCTGTGTGTGACGTCTCTCGCTACTACAGCACATCCATGGAAGCTGATAGTGGGATATAAACAATAACAAAGATGGTGCATGTAAACTGTGTCTTGGGTTAAATGTGTGATGCCATAACCCAGAGGACAGAACCCTGACACCAGACTGTGGATCAGTTAGTATTAGGCATTTGTAACATCTGAGCTAAGAGGAAGTTTTAATCTCATCTATTCACTGACACTGTATCTGTTACATGTTTTTCCAGGCCCTACACACTGAGTGTATCTGAGGGCAGCAGCGATGTCGGGCTCCTACGATGACTCCATGATCGATGTCTCCAGTGATAGCTTCTGGGAGGTGAGACGAACACATTTCTTTTCACTACCTGCCCTTAAATGTGTCATACATTTTTCCCTTGTGTGTTTTTGTTTCAAGGGAATCTGGTTTAATCCATTTCAACAATCTTTCTGTTCTCTGCAGGTGGGTAACTACAAACGATCAGTGAAACGAGTAGACGATGGCAACAGGCTCTGCAATGATCTGATGAGCTGTATTCATGAGCGGGCACGTATCGAAAAGGCCTACGCACAGCAGCTCACAGAGTGGGGGAAGCGCTGGCGTCAACTCATAGAAAAAGGTAGGAATATAAAATTTTATATAGCAAGTTTAATTTCCAGAATCCACTAGAAACAAATCACAGAAATTAAACTCTTATATTCTCATAATCCCTGAGTTAATGACTTTTGAGAAACGCTGACTGTTAAGTAACTCTTCCCTCAGGCCCTCAGTATGGCACGTTGGAGCGGGCGTGGTCGGCTCTTTGCACGGAGGCGGAGAAGGTGAGCGAGCTCCACATGGAGGTGAAGTCAGCACTGATGGGAGAAGACTACGAGAAGCTGAAGAACTGGCAGAGAGACTCCTACCACAAACAGATGATCGGCGGCTTCAAAGAGACAAAAGAGGCGGACGACGGCTTCCGCAAGGCTCAGAAACCCTGGGCAAAGAAACTCAAAGAGGTACATCAGGATACTGAAATACTGTACTGTGTAAAGTAATTTCCATCCAATGTGTTGTAAACTATAAACAGCAAAGCATTTACCACAAGCAAGTCACTAATTACAGCCGTGATTATCAATTTTACCCTCAAGTTCACATGATTACACATTACTGACTCACTATTGTTTTCCCTCCATGACTACCTGCTTACTAAACAACAGCAGAGCAGAACCACAGTTGCAACTTCCTGATATTGAATAAGAAGCTGTTGCCTAACATTAGCCACAGCATGCCAAAGTGGCAGCCAGTTAGTGTATCCTGAAGTTCTTTGACTGTCTGTAGAAGGGAAGGAAATACGGAGGGCTTCGCCGAGAGACGGGCACCTCTTAGTTCAAAATCAGGTCAACAGATTTCCTACTACAGCTTTCATTTTAGCAGCTTGTTTACTCGACAGCACACACATTCCTTTTCGTGCATGTACATGTGCATCTAAGAGCGCGCACATCCAAGTATGTTCAAATGTTTTGCAACCTCCAGGCTCCTTGCCCCCATTTCCTGTGTGTGATGTCACCAGGGGGGGGCGGGGACATCCTGGCCTTGTCATTGAGCAGGGACAGAACAATACAGTTTTGTAGCCCGAGCGATGTATTGATTCACCAGACTGACACAGCAAAGTGGGTAGAGGGCAGAAAGGAAATGAGGCTAATTAATCGGTCTAGAAAATGAGTAGCTGACATGGGTGACGTGGGCAGTGTGTCAATAACAGACACATACATGCTAAACTGGATACAGGATTTGACTCATAGTCCTGTGCCCTCATGGGGCTTTAGTGGATTGACAAACAGCTGCCTGTTAAATCAAACAAGGGAGGACAGACTGCTGTCCTCTCCTTTTTTGTTCACATGGCTGCTCTGGCTTTGGCCCAAGTTACACTCGCCACAGCCCAAGACGCTCTTTAAATAAACGGCGATGGATGACTTTGCTTCCTCAATTCTTATCTGCTGGAGTTTAAATATAAACAGTGATAGAGGAGTGGCTCCTATCATAAATGCATCACATATCAAACAAAACTCAGACATCAGTGTTCCTATGTTGAGTTGGTTTCTGCATATGAAGTCTTATTTATTCATGCATCTGGGGCCTTAAATTGCCAAGATTCATTTTGTAGGAAATTTGCTGTAATGACTCATAAAATGACTAGGAACGCACATTTAGTCAGGCTTTTAGGCACACAAGTGAACACAAGTTTTTCAAAAGTACTTAAAAAAAAAAGAGAGAGAATCAAAACAATTGTTCTCAGACTCTGAAAATGTGCTTTAAAAACAGGTCAAAAGCAACACACCTAACGTCATATTGTAGGTTTTTTTCTTTTATTCAAAAAAGCAAAATATAAATTTCATTGCACATAACATTTACTACTTCACTGACTTCCTTGATCTACTTCAAACTATTTGTCTATTTTTGTCGCCCTTCCCACTGGGGTTTAATGTTTTTTAATTTTGTTGTTTGCACATACAAAATGATAAATAATTTAGTCTATTCATTGAAATAAGGAAAAAAATAGATATAAAAAATAGGTTTTATTCTTGGCTGAGGTGGGAGGAAAACACTGCTTATCTCGATGAACCAACACTAAACATGTATAGCATTTTCTTTGGCAGAAATTCAGTTGAAATTTGTTGTTAATGAGGCATCAACATGCATGCACATTTTGAGAAAAGATGGTTCAGATGGCATTGTTGTTCTTAGATTAAAAATGTAATACTTTAAGTGACTGTTTTAGTCCAATTTCCCACAACTTAATCCAAAAATAGATGTGTGCTGGAATCCCTCAGTCAGGCACCACATGTCCGCTGGTCTTCCTACACCTCCACACTTAGTTTGTTCCAAGTCACTTAAGTTTATTTTATTGGTTGAATCCACAGATGGAGACAATGAAGAAGTCTTACCACTCTGCCTGTAAAGAGGAGAAGCTGGCAGCCAGCAGGGAGACCAACAGCAAACTGGAGAGCAATAACAACCCAGAAGCCCAAAAGAAGCTGCAGGAAAAGGTGGAGAAATGTCAGCAGGAGGTGCAGAAGGTAGGTCTTCCTTTGGAAAAACACTTGGTGGGGTGTCAAGATTTTTGTTTTGCTTGAAAGGTTGCTAAAGGTATTACTTTTTCCACTGCATACTCAGTTTCCTTCCATCTAGCTTTACAGGCTGAGTTTTTTAATGTTTTAAATGTCACTTCACCTCATTCCTCTTTTTCTCCCAGACTAAAGAACGCTATGAGAAATCCCTGGAAGAACTCGACAAGTTGACCCCTCAGTACATGGAGAACATGGAGCAGGTGTTTGAGCAGTGGCAGCAGTTTGAAGACAAACGAATCCGCTTCTTCAAAGAGCTGCTGCTGGAGGTTAAACAGCACCTGGATCTCTCAACCAATCACAGGTCAGACACAGGACAGTCCCTGAGAGAGATGCTTAAGATTTTGGCTACCACCGAGAAAATAATGCGCAATATTGTCTCCATAGATTCCAGACAGTCTACCACACGCTGGAAGACACAGTCTCTGCTACTGATGCTGAAGAGGACCTGAAATGGTTCCGGTCCAATCACGGCCCAGGCATGCCAATGAACTGGCCCCAGTTTGAGGTACTACAGTCCTGAACTACACTAATAAAAGAGCACAAGGGAAGAGAAGGAAGGCTGAATGATTGATAGAGGGAGAATGGAGAAGAACCATTCAGACTGGCTCTCAATATGTTCCCAAAAGTTTTCATGTTGCAAATCCATAAACACACAATAGGTCATGGGCCCTCGCTTTATTCTTGCAGAGGATTTTAGTTGTTGCCTGACTTAAAGAACTTAATTATGAATAAGTTCCTGTTAAGGGTACTCTACACGATAACCAGAAGACTTAAACACCGTGATTGGTATAGGCCGATACTACTTTGGGCAATCAGCCCCAAAAATCCTGATCTGAGAAACCTTAATTAACGTCCTTGCTGCTGGTTTTCTCCCAGGAACGTCATCCAAGGGGACAGCAGAAATGATCTAATAAGTCAGGCTGAAAAAAACCCCAAAAACATCAAGGGCAGTGTCGCAATGGTTTTTTACAGGGTTGCACCTAGCCCAAGCAGAAGTTAATTTCCAGCGTCATTTTTGTCATTGACGCATGCTGTTTGGCAGCAGGGTTGGAAGTAAATCTTTCAACAGCGGTTACAGTGGCAATGAGGAATGTAGTTTATGTCATCTTCCCAACAGGAGGTGAAATAAGAAAAAGACGGAAAGGCAAAGAAAAGCTTCATGCGCTTGCAATGTTAAAATTTATAGTTGTTCTTTAAGTGCTCTTGCAGGGCGAGCTGTTCCAGTGAGGGGCCTTCTTCCACTTCCATCATTACCGCACTGTTTTTCTTTCTGCTTGGTTCTTGGAAGGCTTTTAAAGAAAGGAATAATTCTTTGCTGTGACAAGATAAACCAAAAGAATGAGACATAACCCGTCTAACAGCTCCAACAGGGTAGATATCCAAAAGAAACTTTAATGAATAATAAATGTCATTGGCACGCTTATCTGTTAATTACTCTGCAAGCTACTGGCTCTTTAGTTTTTGTTGTTTGTCATAGAAGTAGAATCATTTTCCTGTTGCAAGTCATTCACAAACTAACAGTCCTGCAGCTTACAGTGTTTACTCCACAGCTTTCGGATTAGACTGTGTCGTCCCCGTTAACACTTTTTTCCACACCTGCTTCCCTTCTCCGTGTCTGACAGAATTTGGACTGGTCCAACCCTCGCCCCTTTAAGAGAAGGTCCATTTTAGTGAGTTCTGCATGGGAGGGCTGTTTCTTTTTCACAACAGCCACGTGGAGGGGGGGATCTTTTTTCTTTAACAACACCTTCACTCCTTACTTCTTCTGTTTATGTGTGTGTTTGAGGTGGTTGTGTTTGTGTCCATTCAAGTTTCAATGAGTATTAATGAGACAAAGGTGGGACAATGGCCGTCCATAGACACTTCCTTCACCTGATAACTACAGGATGTTCACATACATTTTCCTGGATCTCACAATTTCCAGAGTTGCTTTGTACTGCTGTTAACACAGCTCAGACTCTGCGCTCTTTCTGACCTCTGAACTCTGACCCCTCAGTGGCCCTTCCACTCTTCACCCTGTCCATGTGAACCCTGCACTACGTCACATGATGCCACCAGGGCTCAGCAATGTCACAGCCTCTCAGAGGTCATGTGCCAGACAGGAAGACCTTTTGCTCTTTAAAGTTTAAGAGGCCTGATAAATCAGAGGGGTGAGACAAGGGCTTTGTAAGTCTCAGAGGTCACACTTACTAGTGTAATATATCACGTACATGAAAGAGGGACATTAGGATTGCTGCTGCCTGAATTCTAGTTTTTAATTTGAGATTTCTAGCTCCAACACAAGACAACACAAACGTTTTCCTTTTAGAGCTGAAAATTGTCACAGCCCTATTGGAAATGTTTGGATCACACGAGTCAGAAACAGCCACCTCTGGAATCTGATTCTACAAATAGTGTAATACTGATAATGTTAGAGGTACTTACTCTTTATTCATTGAGTTCAAACTCATCCACTGTTGCAGATAGACATGCAAAAATCAGCTGTGCAGCATTCAAATGTTGATGTATAATTTGAAAGTCCGTGTTGTGAATGAAGCTGTGAGCTGTTCAGTGCAGCCCTGTCCTCCTCTTTGACTGTGCTGCTGTTCTGGGCTCTTTGCTCCACTCTCCCTGGTCAGCCTCTGGTGGAGGGGAGACTGCTTGGTGCTGTGTTTCTTTCAACAGGTTATGGATACTGTACATTGCGTTTCCTATCTTATCAGGCCTACACTGTGCTGTATAAACACTCGTGCATGTACAGTTTCAAAACCCAGAGTCAGTGTCACGGCCTGAGAGACTTCTGATTCCTAGACTGTGTTGAAGTGTGTGTTCATTGCTGTGCACAGGCCTGTGACTTCTTCTCCCACTACTAGCTGTGAAGGCATGTTTTGAACTACAACTTTAGTCATGCTCAGGTGTAGAGTTAATACTTGACTCTTAAGTCTGTCTGTATGTGTGTGTGTTTTTTTACCAGGACTGGTCCATAGACCTGAACCGAACCCTCAGCAGACGAGAGAAGAAGAAGCCGTCAGAGGGCGTCACACTGACAGGCATCAGTCAAACTGGGTCAGACCAGCCGGTTCAGACTGCCAAGACGAGCAGCAGGTAGATACCCGATCACTCACTGACTCACTTTTTCTGTCTCTTCACAAACACACAGAACACTGAGCATGTGTTCACACACACACACACACACTCCGTTACTCATCCGGACTCCCCACATCAGAGATAATCCCCTGCACACTCACACATGCTGTATATTCCTCTTTAGGAATGCTTGTAAATTACGTAAGCGGAGCTCCGGGAGTGGCTTTTAGTTGTGCCGCCGTTTTCATGGCAACAGCAAACATTTTTACAGTTTGTTGGGAAAGAATTCGTCCCTGTGAGACTCGAGTCGGCTGGTACATAGTTGAAAACAAGCCAGAAAGTAATGTGGAAATATATCGCTCACACACAGAGACCTTCATAGCTCGAGTACAGGGAAGTTCAAAGACGCCGGATTAGTGCTCAAGGCAAAACACTGCACCTGGATTGTGTATGATTAACTAAGAAATATTAAAGAAAGTTCACCTATTAAACATGTTTTTATGACAGAATAAGAGCAGATAATTCCCAGGATTGCTTAAGATTTAGGTAAATGTTAGAAACAAAAGCTCTAATGATGTATCTTGCAATTAAACTGCTCTGTGAACATTAGAGCCTCTTCATGTTGCAGATTTTAATAACATGACGTAATCTTTTATAAGACGAGATAAGATAAGAACTTAGTTGTCCCTGCAGCGAGATTTGTCTCCGGTGTTGTGGCAACAGCGCAGAGGACATAACAGTGGTTCATGGAAACGATAACAAACATGTGATTAAGATAAAAAATAACTTCCCATGCATTCATCATCACGGGGAAAAAAGCAGACGACAGTTTTGCTCAGCCCCTGCATTGTTGGGTTAACTGCAGTAGTTGCCATGTGTGTTGTATTTGTTGTTCAGAAATTTAATTGAGTCATGATTATCCTCTTCTGTACAACTTTACCCTTATTTAGACATCAGTAGAAAAGCAGAAATTTGGGGAAATGCTTAAGTTTCCTTTTAAGGTATGTTTTTTCTTGTGTTCACTCATCATTCACAGCATGGAATCAGGCAAACGGCATCTAGAAATATGATTTCTCCACCATATGATACCATTGAAAGATCATACATTATACTGAATCATTGCCCTAATTGTACCTGTTCAGATTTGATGTTAAAGGCTTTGAGAGTCTGTACTTTTTGGTTTAGGTGCCTTGAAAGTTCCTGGAAAGTGATTTGAATTTGACTGCTTGAACCCTAGTAGGAAGTGGTGTTTCTGCAGTAATTATGAGAGCACCAGAGGAGTGTGTAGAGGAGTCAACAAAGGGAATGTCAGGCGCGGAAAGCATTTGACCCCTGAACTTGGGAATGTTAACTGCCTCTCCCCCATCCAGCATTTACAGCACATTGTTTTCCTGTCACTTCCTGCATCTCTGGGCGTGACTGGTGGCTGTTGTTTATGTTCAAGGTCTGGATAGGTTAAATCTGAAACAGTGTGGATTATCTTTCTGTAGTCTCAGAGCACTGAGGGTCAAACAGAGCCTTCACCATGAAGGTTGGTGACTTATCTTGATTGTAGTTTTTTATCAGCCTCACACAGCCAGCCGTCACTCGTGTTTCATGTTTGCCCTTTTTGATTTTTCCTCTATTTGTTTTCTGAAGCATGAATGAACACGCTTACAACACCTACCGGTTGATACAGCTCATTGAATGCATCGCTTCATAGTAATAAGGTCAGGTTTGTTGTTGACTGAAACCATCGAAAGTTACATTCACCCAGAGTCCCGGTAGAGCTGTTTGGTGTAACAACTCCTCAGGCTTAACTCCAGAGAGCATGGCATGACTATGCAAACAAAGGCGTTCACATTTCTCCGCTTCACACTCTCGAGGGCCGACTGATCGCTGCTGCCGTTCACGGTCCAGTAAGTCAGTAAACAGGGAGTAGAAACCCTGTGTTTCCTCAGATACAGGTGGAGGGCTAATGTGAGGTTTGTTCCTTGATGCGGAAAGTGACAATTGTAGGAAGTAAACAGCCCTCATGTGACTTTTTTCAGAAAAGCCCAGAGCTGACAATTTGTGTTATGTGTCACTCAGAAAGAATCTTATTAATGTTTTTATAGCTTTGTAATTATCATGAACATTGCCTGTGGGGTTTTATCTAAAGCTCTCAAGCCAAAATCAGTCAAGTGGTTGATCTGTTTAGTATAAACAGTTTTGTTGACTGATTTTACTACCTTGTTGCTGTTACTCAGGCTTATTATTACATAGAAATACTATAATTACTGGGACATTTATCTTGTGAAAAAAGGCCCATTTTTTCATATTGCTGCTTAATGAAATTTTCAGTCCAAACATGCATCAGTAGTTTAGTTTAAAAATTTTAAGGCCTGTTTCCAGGTGAATGTTGGTAAATGAGGTAAATACCTCCAGATCGTAAAAATTACAATAAATATTAAGTAAAAAAGACTTAAAAACATTAATGATACCGATTATTATTATTATCAGCATTATTATTATTGAAATGATGGTAGATATAATAAAATAAAAAAGATAAATAAATAAGAATAAAATGAAAAAATAAGTAAAAAGGGAAGAAAAATAAGATAAAAACACAAAATGCAATAAAAAAAATAATTAATTAATTACCCATACCATACTTTTTCTAAACAGAAAAATGGACACTCTAAGGCTAAACAATGAGGGGAAAAAATAATAATTTTCATTAAAAACATATATTTCTATCGTGCTTAGATTTTTTGTATTTTATTTTTTCATTTTTGCAAGAATCTGTGCCAAACATAGATTTTATTTCTCCGTATTGCTATTTACTAAGCATCTCTGCAGCAGCTCATACTGAACTGAATATGTGACACATATTTTGCCATAATCAAAGTTCTTGCGCCTCCTGCTGACCAGAATGTATGAATCACAAACACAAAGCCCCAACAGGCTGTTTGCTGGGCTTCTGGGCTGCTTGGTCTCGAATGTGATGTCCGTTGCAGTATAAACTCGTTAGCCAGGTGTGCTAACGTCGCGGCGTACATTTAAGTGTGTCTACAGGTCGTGTATGTCACGGGTGTGTCTTTATATATGTGTGTGTGTGCATGTCAACAACCGATCTCTTACTGTGTCCCATGTTGTCAGCCTGACCGTGCCCACTAACACAGCACCAGTGGGCACGAACCCCTTTGATGAAGACGACGAAGAGGAGGAGGAGGAGGAGGAGGAGGAGGAGGAGATGGCCGTGGAGCAGCAGACCACAGTCAACCACAACAGTGTGAATAAAGACGAAATAAAAACGTTGGTGAACAGAAGAAAACGCTCCGTCCACCCACAACCTCCCCGCTTCTTCTTCTTTTTTCTAATCTTTGTCTCACGGGTCGCCGTTCGTTCTGCGTCTCTTTCGCGGCCTCTCTGTCTTGTTTTCTTTTCTTCCTTACATTCCTTTCTCCTCCCTCAGGTGGCAGATTGTTGTGTTGCTCTGCATGGTGGCTCGAATGGCATCGCACACAGAGTCAATGTGTGTCTGTCCTCCACTTCTAACAGTGCCATGTCTTGCAGAACATTAAATGTCATGCGCATGTGGGCGCATGTCTCTGCTGTGGGAAATGTCTTACAGTCAGATCTGAATATTGACACATATATACACACATATATAGGTTTTTTATGTCAGGTTTCTCATAATTGCCAGACAATTTAGAGGTTGTATAACTTAAAAAGAAGAGTATAACTACATATGAATGCATGAAAGAAAAATTAAGATGCACGCATGTGAAATCAACCAACATACTGCATTTTTGTTGGCGTAAACCAACAAAAAAGCAGATACACAAGTGTCAGGATAAATTTTACAATAAAATACACTGTGAGCAGGTCTGACTGTAAATCTGTTATGTGTGCGCTGGTGTGTTTATTGTTTTTAAACTTAAATCTCTCTGTCAGAGCCCAGTTCTCTCTGGTGTCTAGGTGGCTCCCTCTGTTGGCCATTCAGGTTAAACTCCAATCATGCATTCACAACAGTGATTTGTCTCGCTCTGTCTCATGCTGCTGTATTTGTCATGTTCCACTTGATATGTGGTCATGTTGTTCTGTTGCATTGCCTTCCCTCAGCATTGTGTGCACACTCACTTGAAGCTCTTGATCTTAAAGTTGCATCAAAGAGACATTTGAATGATTTGTCATGCAACCAAACACTTGCTTTGTAGCATTGTTGTCATGCATTAGCATGTTTTGCACTTATTTATTTGATGTTTTCAGGATGAATCACAAAGCTGTCGCCGGATTCGGAAATGCACTTTGGGCTTTTTGTGTGTTCGACTTAACTTTACCTGGTGTTATGTTTATTTTTCTCGCTTTTCTAACTTGTGTTCCTGCTTTCGCCTGGCATGCCGGATTGTCCAGTCGATGCGTCGATGCGTAAGGCCCTGAGATAAACACGAAAATATGTTTTCTAATTGACTCTTTTTGTTACCATTCAGTGCGAGCAGTGTGGAGAAGACTCCAGACTGGTCAGACGAAGACACAGGCGGTAATCCTTTCTCCACCAACGGCGAAGGGAATCCATTCGAGGAAGAGCCGACCTCTCCGGTCGTATCTGTGCCTGTCAGAGCTCTGTACGACTATGAGGGACAGGAGCAGGATGAGCTGACCTTCAAAGCAGGTAAGGAGCAGGAAAGGTGTAAAAGACAAAAAAAAATTAGATTACAAAGCCAGTGATGGAGGAAATATTCAGATCCCTTAAATTAGAATTATACTTTAGTTACTCAGACCAGTCTACAGGTCATGGAAAACCTGGAATGTCAAAATTTGATTTTTCAGGCCAGAAAAAAAACTCTTTCTTTGATATGTACTTAAGTGTACGTTTAATATTTAATGGTTTGCCAATGACTGATATGCATTTATGTTGCCACATTGTTCTTTAGACTTTCATCCAAAAATGAATTTGTAATCAAATGCATTATGAATACACTGAAAGTATCAGTTTCCACTCATGCTTGAAAGCCAAGGTCTGAGTAATTTAAATGCTTTTCAAGCTTTTTCTTTTCTTTTCAAAATAAAGGGCAATGTATTGAAGTAAATATGAACATAACCAGCAGCCAGTAGAAAAAAGGTTGCTGTTTATTTATTTATTAAAATACAGTATTAAACATTAGAACAAGTTCTGTTAGTGTATTATCAGGTTGTGAGTGGAAGTTTTATTGTAGGTCCTTGACAAGTCATGGAAAGGTATTTAAATTTCGTTCATCAAATTGTGAGAGAATCCTGATTTAAAAATACTTGGTTACATTCAACTTCTGAATAAAACAGCAAAACCTTTTACAATTCTGTTTTCCGGAACACAAAGATTCACCCATTTCTCCTTGTTCCCCTTTGTGTCTCCAGGGGATGAGTTCACCAAAATTGGCGAAGAAGATGATCAGGGTTGGTGCAAAGGCCGGCTCAAGGAGGGACAAACGGGCCTCTATCCTGCTAACTACGTGGAAGACATCCAGTAATGAATAAATGTGAAGAAAGAAGAAAGTGGTGTGTTTTGCGAAATGACAGTGCGGCTGGAAACGAGAAGCCTCTCATGTTTTTTCTTCCTGTTGGTGGGGATTGGACTGGCGTCGGAGAAGGACGGAGACGAGAAGTTGCAGATTATTAAAGGACCACTTGAATCGATGTTGCTCGCCACGGACTGACAGCGCAAAGATGGAAATCAAACCCCAAGTTTCCAGATGATTCCAGGCGAAGAAGGTCACAGAGAAAAATAGCTGTCAGTGTAAGATATGTTACTTAGAATCCCATTTATGCTGTTACAAAAATAATAGCCTTTCAAATATATATTAGATAAAATGAAATGTATGTGTGAATTTATATATTGTGCAAATGAAACACTGGGATGACAAATCGTCTTGCGATGTTACATGCAGCCTTAATATCCAAGCCACTTTGGATTCATTAAGGGAGATGACCCTTTTTTTATAACCATAATTATCTATTTTAGGTTTCAAAGCATTAGAATCCAGTCCATACATGTTAACTGTTTGATTTTTTGGGGGGACTAAGTGGACCCTATTATTTTGTCAGATTACCCTGATTTTTAAATGGGATTGCTCTGTCATTCCTTTCAGGGTTTCTGCTTTTTCATTAAGTTAATTAACTGTTCTGGTTATTTCATAAGGAATGATTAAGACCAGTAGAGCCGTTACTGACGTATTCTTCATTTATTTCACAGTGGGTCGGTTCCTCTAGTCACTGCAATTGAATGTATATTCACTGATTGTATTTTTGTTCACTTTTGCTGATTTATTTTTTTGCAACCACTGACCCATTAACCCCCCCCTGAACAAACTGTCCTCAAGCTTTTCACTCAAACCTCTCTACTTTCTGTCGATCGTAGATTGTTATACTATATGGGTAATTTCTCATGCAACACTGAAGGTTTTTCACAAACTCACTTGAATCTCCATGTTTTAATTCTCACTCACTTCTTGTTAAATGTCGAGCTATGGGAGAATATTTTAGTGTTTGTTGCTGTTGTTTTAAAAAAATATATATTACAGTTTATAGCAATAAAACCACAGCCAAGCATGGCATTGCAAACCTGCATGTAAATAGCCTGGATAAAAACATATTAGAACAAATTAAGCATCGATATCAGATGACATGTAGTTGGAAATTGATTGTTAATTTATGATGCCACAAGTGCTTTTGTTCTACTCTTGTTAGAATGCTGTGACTGAGAATCAGTTTGTATAGTAATTGAATGTTTTATGGCAAATATCCCTTGAATCTGTTATTTTGATATATTTGTAAATATGATTATTTTTCCCGTCACAGAGGGACATACTCATTTAATTAATCAGCAAATATGTGGATAATTAATTTCCCCTTCGGAGCTATGAAATGGTTATACCTGATTTCATAACTTTAACAGATATGTTTGGATCATCAAGTATTTTGTAGGCTTGCCGGCTTTTTCACTTTTGCAAGCTCCAAATCCATGAATTGCCCAGTGTATTGATGAAATCATTTAAAAACAAATCTATTTGATGCCTTTAACTGCAGCACGAGAGGAAGATGAATTCTGTTTGTCTTTAATAATAGTGAGAAAGGACGTTTTGCCGTGTTTTCAGGGCATGCTGTCGTCAAAACGCAGCAACAGCTGTACTTGCACAGTAAGGTTTGTAAATGTTGTCCCGCAACATAATAAATGGATTTATTCGAAAGAATATTTCGCCTTTGTCCTGATTGGTATAATATTTCTTATGATCTCAAGATATTTACTGTATTTAAAATGGTTAGAGTCCTGCTGAAATAAATGTGAAAGTCAGAGAAATGTATTTTAAATTTAGTCTATATAAGCAGAAATAAGGAAATGTCCTCCGTACACATTTAAATTTAACTTGATCAAATTCAATACACCACATGATCCTATAACTAGTGGAGGTTTGTGCAACTTCATGTTTATAGTCAGTATTATGCAGATAAATATGATTTTATACATATGATTTTGTGAGCTGATAAAGATAGCTTAAATTAGGTATAGCTTAGTTACCCAAAAGACAGAAATATAACTCATAAATGTTGCGTGATGAATTTATTATATTTTGGAGCAATAGAACAGTTCATTTGAAAAAGACAGAAAAAAAGATAAAAGCCATTCTTGAAATGAATAGACCAAAACCAGTTTGCTTGATATTCCATTGAGTATACATTTATGAAAATTATTGTTTTTTTGTTTTTTTAGGATATCTAGACTGATATTCCCTGACTTGCATACTCGTGATGCAAAGCTGATACATAAAGTTAGATTAAATGAGTCTGTACCTTGAAATAAAAGTGTATATATAGATATGGATATATAGATAAAATAATTATAACTATTTAAAATGTGTATAAACATAAAAAAGATGAAAACTTCAACAACATCAACATCTGAAACCACAACTGGAGCTTCAAATGTAAAGGTAAACTACATTATGAGTTTAATATTTTTTTATGGACCACCGATAGGTTACTTTAATTCTGCAGCACTTTGTCTGAAATGAATATTTTATTATAATTTTATCATTTATTTATTTCATTTTTACTTTTTATAATTACCGTTGTATGAACGGATTTGTGTGTACATATTATTATTATAAGAATTAAAAGGAAAAACCTACATTACCCAGAAGCCCTTGCAACAATAACACAACCACGGGTCACTTTTATCCAATCAGAGCCCGAGCATGATGTTCTCCTATTGACGTGTCGTATTCGGTTTTTATTAAGGAAAAACACAGGGCTGTTTTTCATGCTACTACTTCTGTATCTAGCCGCGTGTAATTAACAACAGATTTAACAATGTCGGAGCCCAACAGGCAGGAGATATCCACTATTTTCAAGCGACTTCGCTCCATTCCCACGAATAAGGTGAGGGTTTTTAAACGGCCGACGGTTTACTCTCTTTAACGAGGAAGTTCAACTGAATATCTGACACGTCGCACTTTGTCAAAAGACAGCTAGCTTTAAACTATAAGCAGTTTTTGACAGTTCGTTAGTTCATACGTGTCTTATTGAAATCCGTTTGGTTTTTTAAATTTGTGCCTTGGTAACATTTACAGCAGAATAATCTGTCAGAAAACTTGTGAAATGTTACCAGCCGTTAATGTTAGCCAACTGGTTTGACAGCCGAGCTAGCTTCATTTTGACAGTTGTCATTCAAGCTAGCTGTGTTTGTTTAGCGGTGGGTTTAATATCAGTTTGTTTTGAGCTCCCTCAAGGCTTTTATTCGACCTGGAAAAATGTAACACAGTAGTTCATACATCCTGAATAATCATCAAAGGAATTGTGTTTTTTTTCTTTACCAGTAGGAGTTAATTTTATTACCAAGTTAAACCTAGTTCACTAACAGCTGTTGGCTCAGCAGCCAGCTAATTTAGCAGGAAACATGTACTTCAGCCTTCACACTGTTTGCTTCCACGTCTCTTTTATTGACTTTGAACGTATGATCTTGAACGAGGAGGGAGTCGAGAGTTAGTCTATAAATTGTCCTATCTGTTTATTAAGGCTGGGTCAGATTAAGTGTTTGTTCTCATGATAATGTTTTAGATTTCCATATTTTAAAGATGTAATAAATAGCTTTGCTTTTTATAAGCAGAGCTGATTGCATTTCCCCAGTTTCATGTCATCTTTTACTACTCAACTGTTTATATATTGAGGTTATTTTTATGCATCTTCTCTGCTGTCTTCCCTCTAGGTTTGCTTTGATTGCTCAGCAAAAAACCCCAGCTGGGCCAGCATCACCTATGGTGTATTCCTATGTATAGACTGCTCTGGGACACACAGGTCTCTTGGGGTGCACCTGACCTTCATCAGGTACGTCAGGAGAATTTATTTATATAGTGTATTTTACAAAACAAAAGTTAAAAGGTGCCTCATTATACAGAAAACAATATTTTTTTTTTATTTCAATTGAATTGGATCATGTCATAATAAGATATAAAGTATTACTTTTAGGGGCAAAGACAGCAAACGCTTGTTCTATATTCATTCTCAACTGAGCTCTAGGACATCCAGTAGACAAGTTAAGTTACTATACAGTGACCATAAGTCAGAAATGTCCTCAGTATCAGTAGTTGCATACTGGTTTCACAGTATACCATGGTATGAAGATTAAAGGTTATCATGCTATATACATTTGCTTATCTACAGTTTTGGGAGAAAAAAATGTAGCCAGACAGAGAATCTCACCTGCACATCTTCTTGCCTCCTCAACTGTCTCTCAGCTTTAATTTTTTTATTTGCTTTTTTTAAATGGTAAAAAGTTTCAAAGTGTTCAGTCAGAAAATCCTGTGTTTTCTTATCTTTCAGGGTCATTGTAAATTACAGTAATAACAAGAGACAATCTTGCTTGTAACCCATTATACTTTGTCAGAAGACGGGCTGCAGCATTTGGACTAGTTTCAGCTACTACGAGTATAAAGAGTATAATGAATTACTATAATCTTGTCATTAAAGTGCAAAAGATAATGAAATGAGTTGTCAGATAGAGAGAGAATTCTTGCTGAACCTGTTTGTCTCTGTTAAACCATTAAGTGATGTAGAAACTCAAAGTTTAATCAGACATTGTTGTGTTCTCAGGTCCACTGAGCTGGATTTCAACTGGTCGTGGTTTCAGCTAAGATGTATGCAAGTGGGAGGCAATGCCAGTGCGGTCAGTACCTGAAGGAGGCATATCAGCTGCACACTTTTAACACACTTCAATTGCAGTATTGTGGGATATACACATCATTTACCTTAATTCTACATGTTATCTTTCCTTTGTCTGTCCAGATTTCATTTTTTAATCAACATGGATGCACAACCAATGCTGCCAATAGCAAATACAACAGCCGAGCTGCTCAGCTGTACAGAGACAAGATAAAGACTTTAGCCAACCAAGCCACCAGACGACACGGCACTGATGTAAGCACGCATGTTTGTACTGTCTTGAGGCACCCTTCGCTTGCAGGCTGCTCCACAGCAATTGAAATATTTGACTAAACTTCCTGTGTAGTTCCTCTTTGCTTATCACATAAAACCATCTTTAAGTGCGCAGACAGCTGTATCAGTTTTACTGCTCTTCTTCCGTACAGCTGTGGCTCGACAGTCAGGCTCCTCTCTCCCCAACATCACCAGGCGACAAGCAGGTGGATTTCTTCAGTCTGCATTCACAGGTATAAGAGTGTGATTTTATACCTGCTAATTGGATATCTACACAGCGACAAGGGATTATTAATTTCACCATGTCTGTTTAATTCCACCAGGCCGTTCCTGAAAATTTGAACATGGCCAAAATGAGTCTCAGCTCCTCCACGTCAGAGAAGACTTCAACTGGGGGAAAAGACGAAGACAGTAATGGTATTCACAAAATACAAACATGCACTTATTGTATTGTTTCAGTTATATTCATGTTACTCATCAAATATACATTAAACCTTTTCAGGTAATCTAGATGAGGGCCCTAGTGTGGAGATGCTCAGTGTTTCTCCCGAGGCAAATCTAGGTTTGTTCACATTTCTTCCTGCAATTTACTGAGAGAACTTTTTATTTTTTACATTGAACCACAGTTCCCAACTCAGGAGTAATACTGGTTGAATCATTTAACATAGAAAAAGTGAATGATAATAATAATAAAAATTTTGTGTGAGGTAACAAATATGAGGTTTTTTTTTACCTTAAACTGCACAAAGAAATAAATAATTTCTCTTTCAAGGACAGCAAAGTGAAGCACAAGGGACTTTGTTTTGGATCTTATTACTTCCAATGTGTAAGAAATGTAACTTTCCTGTGCTTTCATCTCTGCAGAGCCATCCTCTCTGCTTAAGAAGAAGCCAACTGCTGCCAAGAAAACAGTATGTACACAGTCATCTGTGGTTGGATGGTATCATAATTATGCTTCTTCACAGACTTTGCATTTATAGTGTAAAATGTTTCTGCTTCTAGTTGGCCTCTAAGAAAGGCGGTCTGGGTGCTCAGAAGGTCAGCAGCAAGAGTTTCTCCGAGCTGGAGAAGAAAGCTCAAGCAGCCGACAAGCTCAGAGAGAAAGAAGGGAACAGGAAAGACTATCAACCCGAGCAATCCATGTGAGTCTCTTCACTGCTTTTGATGTCTTTCTACTCTTTTCTTGTATGTAACAAATGCTGTTTTTAACTCATCTTCCTGACTCCCTCTCAGCGCTCCGTCCCTGCGACTGGCCTGTAAAGATTTGGAGCAGCAGAGGAAACTGGAGGAGAAGAAGTTAAAGGGGTTGGAGGGGAATAAGAAGGAGCAAGCTGAGAGACTGGGCATGGGGCTGGGCATGCGGAGGTATGATGATGATGAGGATGATGAAGAACTAACAGCTGCTAATGTTTCTGTATCTGATTTAAAGTTTGTCTTCATATCTGTGTCTCTTGCTCTGCAGTGGAGTGTCTCACTCTGTGACGGCAGACATGCACATCATCCAGCAGGAGAGTCCTCGGGGGGCCAAGACCAGCAAAGCACGACGGTTCACTCAGGACGATGAAGATGAAGGATCCTTCTCCTCCAGGTCAGATACACAAAAGCATTATCTCTAGTAAATAGTAATTATTGTAATTGTTGAAATGTTTGTTAACTATATTTTCATGGTTAATTGGTAACACATACACAAAAAGAAATTAAGTTCTGTTATTTCATATTTTAGTACAAATATTGAAAGTTTAAGCCTGCTGTTGTAGTTTAGTTTTGAAAGCCAATTATGTAATATTCTGGCGATACATACATGCATTATTTTTTTCCTTGTTTTTTCCCCCTTTATCAACTTTCTAAATATATAGTGATCTAATGTCAGTATTTACACATTGCCTTGCCAATACTGTATTTTTTGATTGATAATATTTTATTTGAAAGGACATTGGGTGTACGGAAACGTACAAATAAAATGTAAATAATTATCCCCCATACTTTGTATTTTCCCCATCCCTCACCCATTACTGATGCTAAAAGGTAAAAAAAAATTGAAATAAATCATTAAAGCAAACATTAATGGCAGTATTTAGTACTGTATCTTTATATATACCTGGCAGTCAAGCCCTTTACATTTTAATATTTAAAATGTGTTGTTCTTCCAGCTGTTGATCATGCTGATTCAGTTTCCACTTGCATGCACAGCTCTTTTTTCATCCCACATTATTCTGACCCTCTTCTTTTTTTTAGGGTGTTGTCTCGGTTTGAGGATCAAACAGAAACATCGGACACTTTCTCCTCAAGGTGGGACGATAGAAGCGAGGGAGGAGGCTGGATGAAGGAGAGCAAGAAACCCGAGCCGGACTTCTTCCTGACGTCCACTATAACATCAATAAATGACAGGTAGGATATTGTGTGTTTGAGGGTAATGTTTGAGAGTATACATCTCTTTCTGTTATTATGTGGTAATTGTTTATTATCAGACCCACAGGCAGAAGAAAACCTGAAGCCGTACCAGTGTCGGACTCGGGAGAAGCTCAGAAAAAGTTTGGAGGTGAAGTGAAAGCCATCTCTTCTGACATGTACTTTGGGAAACAAGATGACTCCGAGGTAAATAATGACAACATGCATCCGACCCTTTACACACATTCTGTGTGGTGCATATATTGTGTGACTTGACTTCTATACTTGGTGGTTTTTATTGTAAAACTTTTGTTATAACTGCTTATGTAGGCACAGTAAGTCCTAGCATGCATATCTAATCATGGATTTCGAGCAGCGCTACTGTGATCCCACATAAAAATTAATAAAAACTGAAAGGTGCTGGAGACTGTTTGCAAAACAACGTGTCTGTATTTGCAGTACGAGGCCAAAACGCGACTGGAACGATATGCTGGGAGCTCCGCTATAAGTTCAGCAGACCTCTTTGATGATCCAAAGAAACAGGCTGGTAAGAAACTACTGCACCTCCCTAACCCTGAAACAATACAATATAGTAATTTCCAAGTGTAAAATCCTATCCTAAACTTTTTACTTATCCCTTTTCTGTCTTATGTAGGATTTATCAAACTGTTTGCCACACAAACTTGTCATAAATTGCATGTTCCAGCTTAATGATTTCCACTTTTACATGATCCCTAA
Organism: Serranus cabrilla; assembly: GCA_903364295.1. Taxonomy (NCBI): domain Eukaryota; kingdom Metazoa; phylum Chordata; class Actinopteri; order Perciformes; family Serranidae; genus Serranus; species Serranus cabrilla. Next base: position 309,752 of record CAFUXE010000384.1, on the reverse strand, counting down.
CTGCCTGTTTTAGTTTGCTTTTTCTGCTCCTTTTATGGAAAACCTTTAGTCACAAATATTTTACCCAAGAGCCAAAAGATGACCAACAATGTGTCATTAGACAAAGAGGCATTACTGCAACTGTTTATTTGTTATTTTTAGTTGATTTGAATGAAACAAAACTGCAGATTGGATAAGATGAAGGCATTAAGCTAGTTGTTAGGTAAAAAGAATTTCCTTGCGGAGTGAAGCAGACTATCTGCAGGACTCGTGCGACAGGTCTAGACCACTCCTGACTCTGCTACCAAGGATGAATGTTGAATTCCACAAATTCTCTTGCAGGACTTTTACATATAAATGAACGTCTCTTTCATGGAAGCCCTTGCCAAACCAGTTAACACAATTCTAACTATAGAAGCAAAGGAAACACTTCCTAACTATCAACTTATTTTGGAGGTTGAGCTCTGAAAACGCCCTCAGTCTACCCTGACGGACAGGAAGTGGGGAGAGACCAGAGCGCAGACGCAGCAGTTTTGGTGGAAGCTGACATTGTTTGTGTAATTACTGTCATTAGCAGTTGGGTGTGACAGGAGTTTAAATCTCCATCTTGACGACTGTGGTACTTAAGAACAATTCTGTTATTAGTATAAGTGGTTCTTGCATGTTTCCTGTCTGACCCTCTGCGTTTGTCTCGTGCACACAGCGAGTTCGTACCGTCTGACCAACGTGCTGCCAAACGCTCCTGACATGTCGCAGCTCAAGCTGGGGGTGCGCTCAGTGGCGGGGAAACTCTCCGTCATGGCGAGCGGCGTAGTCAGCTCAATTCAGGTCAGTCAGAAGTACATCACATGAATTAAGATCATATAAACATCATGTAATTTGTTAGAATAAAGTTCTAATAATGTATGTTGTCTTTTATTCCCAGGATCACTACGGTTCCTGAGCCTTCTCCTGTATTCAGCGCCTTTAAAGTCGTCAGATAAGTTTCCCAGAGGGTGGCGGTCACTCGTCCTGGGAGCAAAAGTAACCCTGTATACAATCTATATCTAGTTTTTTATTAGTTAATGTACATAAATAAGTGCATATACAGAAATTGTTAGAGACAAGAGGATGAAAGCACAATATTTTCATGTTCCTCTAAAGGCTTTTTGAAGGGAGATTTCTGTTTGGTTCACTTATGAAGAATATTTAGTTTGCAGTTTTATTGCTTAGTTTGCTTTGAGGTCTTGGGGTTAAAATATATAGAAATATTATATGTAGCAGAGGGATTATGGTGTTTTGAAGGAGGGATTTGAGTCCTTTTAGTTGATGAGGTATGAGGAAAAGTAGTGGAGACAATTCAGTTGCAACCATTTGATCGGTTAACATACCCTCGCTCATCACATGCACTCTGTGTTGTGCTTTTTTGCACATTCCCACAAATTTGAAAGTGTCCTTCCCGTCCCCAAAGTGCACTTATGTTCGCTCCTCCACAGACAGGACCAAAACCTGACAAAGAGGCCTTGGGGGACCAGATATATATTTCTTTATTTCTTATACTGTCCGTTATTTAGAAGAATATAAGCCTCATTAGCACATAAGCTTCATTTTATTTCAAATAGCTGCGTTTTGCTTTGTGCATCTGTAATTCTAAAATGCCAAGACGGCATCACTAAAGCAGCTGTTAAGAGGCGAGTTAAAGTTAAAGCTCTACATTTTGGGAAATACTCATTTGCTTTCTTGCCAAGAGTACGGTAAGAAGCTTGATACCACTCTAATATGAAGCTGTAGCCAGAAACTAGTTAGCTTAGCTTAGCATTAAGACTGGAAACATGAAGACTGGCGCTGTCTGAAGGTAGCAAATCTGCATAAATTCTACTTATATATATTCTTAGTAGCATTAAAATGACTCTTCTGCTGTAGGTCACTTGCACTATGTATTTTTTTCTCAGTCCTGTTGCTTCTAATCCGACACTTTAAGAAGTCGTACTCGATAATATGTTCATTATTAACCTGACATAACAGATTCACAAATCTGGAATCTCTCAATTCATTTTTTGATCCAAGGGGGCATTATCAATAAGCAAATGCTGCTGAATTGACCTGCAACCAATCAGAGAAACATGTCAGCCTGGTCGTTTACAAATTACAGATAAACAGTGCATAAAACTGTGACTCTGAAAACATTTGAGGCAAGAGAAACCCGCCCCATATGGGATAAATGGTTGTTAAATCTATCTGAATGGAAGAGTGACGAGACGCAGCTGCAAGGGCAAATAAAACTTAGGAGATTGGACTAGGTCAACATTTAAATGAACTGAATTTTAGGGGTACCTTTCGGTGATGTTTTGGATTTAATTTGTAGTAGCTTTTTGTTAATATTTGTGTTTACATGTCTGTTATGACTTTAAATTTGATGGCATACACTTAAAGGTATAGTTATGATTTTTTGATGTGGGGCTGTATGAGGTACTTCTCCAAAGTCAGTGTATTACCTACAGTAGATGTTGTTCGACACACCCCCAGTTTGGAGAAGCAGGCAGGAGTCCTGACTCAAAAGCTGAGCAATGTACTGTGTTGTGGATGAAAAACCACCAGACTCCACTGATGAAAACAGTAATTTTTCCTTGCAGAACCCTTTAGTTGCTGGTTTACCTGCCTCCATCAATAAGTCTGTTTGTGTTATTAAGTGACACAAACAAACTAACCAAAGGAAGTGGCTCATACATCCCAACTTCAAAAAAACATCCAGACTCTCCCTTTAAGACTCTTGGAGGCTTGACTTTCCTGATGCGGTGGGACCTCTTTGTAGCTTTCAGGCCCCACTGTACAGAAACACATCGCTTTGAACATGAATGTAAACAAACCTGTAAAGCCTTCATTTTTGGTGCTTTGACAAGCTGCCAAGGCCCTGGTCATATATTTAATTCTGGGCTGATCATACAGCATAAACAGCACTACATGCGGTGCTATTGTGTGAGTTTGAATTTGACATGTTTAAAGCAATAGAAAAGCAGGCTGATATCTGCTCATGACTGCTGTGGAACGACTTGTGCTTCAGCGGTTTAACGGGATGCTGAAAACACCACTTCAGATATCTGATTGTGCAGAGATTTCAATGCTCTGATTGGGAACAGGATGATTATATTACTGAGCATTTTCTGTACTGTTTATGCTTCTCAGGAGTTCGATTTGACTTAAATATGAAACACTAAAAGAGGAAGCTGTAGATCTGTTTATGACCAAATATTTGTTTACTCCATCACATTATGCCTTGGTCCAAAGATCTCTGATTAACACGGCCTCATATTTTAATATGGTGGAGTCATCTTTTTATTTTTTTGCACATTATTTGTTAGAAATTGCATGTGGCAGCTTTTGCTTGAATGTACTGTACTTCAATTGAAATTTTGCCTCTAAGTTGATGTTGCGTCCATATTAGATTGTGTTGATCTTTGTAAGATTTTGTCTTCTGCTGTTAAATATTGTTAAATGTTACGTACAGAAATAGTAGCTCGTAGTGTAATTTGCATGGCCCTTGTAGCTAATAGGACACGCTGACACATCCTGAAAACTAGATATTATAAAGCAGTTGGGACCCATGTAAAAATAACAGAATAACAGAATTATCCATTAAGAACTGGATCATACTGCTACATATTACGTTGTATAGGGCTTTGAATTATCATTTGTAGAAAGCTACTGATAATCAAGTTTTGACATATTTTGACACTCAAAATGTAAGTAAGATTTTTGGAAAAAATGCCAAATAAACGGCTTGTGTCGAAGTTCTTCGGTCTGGTGATTTTCTACTTTCAGTGATCAAAAACAATTTATCTGTACTCGATTAACTGGGTAATCTTTTACTTTGTAAGAAAATAGTAAAAATTACAATTTCACATCCTCACATTTCCTGTGCTGTCCTGCCAACAGTCTGACACACAACAATATTCCATTTACAATCATAGAAAACCATGAAAAACAGCATCGTATGGGTTCTTTCAGCTGATTCAGTACAACTAATAAATACAAATTATTCAGTAATCATCATAGCAGTTGTTGCTTTTTAATTTTCAATGTCAATGGACAAATCAATTTATGGATTCAATATTTCAACATAATTCACATAAAAGAATATGACTGTGCAAAATTAAGTTTACAATGAATACAATGCTAAATTAACCAACAATATATGTAATGACGTTTTTACACTCCACTATGGAAATGTATCATGATTTAGCAAAAAAAAGAACTTTTTTTAATGCCAGAGTAAATATATTTTTTTGTGTTCACTTTGAGGTAAAATGGTGGTATATTAATAATCTTTATATTCATGAATAAAGTGCAGGAGCATGAGCTGTTCCTGCAGGACAAATGCTGGCAGCCGCTTACGTGGCTGACTGAGGCGTTTAGGGTGCTTCATTTGTCGGAACTATCAACTTTTATGTTGGAAGTCCTTTTAACCATTAAAACAAAACGGCAAACGCGACTGAGGATTATGATTTTGTTCAGAATAATTTTATGGCTCGAGCTAAAAGATCAAATATTGATATAAGCGCTGTATTTGTAACAAGTTTGTCTTTTAAACTGAGAAGTTCTGGTAGTTTTTGTAAATACGAGTTTAAGAGGAGCATTTGAAGGTGGCATTCTTCCAAGCAAGATTCCATGTTCTAGCCTGGAAGGGATATCCCGCCCTTCTTTGCCCTTCTCTACTTCTGATTGGCTAATCTTGATACCCCTGCTTCACTTTTAACCAATCGCGCTCCACTTGCCTAAATCTAACCAATCACATCAACGAAAGGAACGAGTACAAGCCAATCAGAGGCAGAGTAGGGTGGGTCAAGACTTTGCTATACTAGTTAAGGCAAATTGGCTTTTTCTAAGGAACAAGATAAACCAAAGGAATGATTTAGAGATAACAACACCAAACTCAGCCGTTAATTTTACTTTTAACGTTACTTTAGCTCCTACATTATGAACTTATCTGTTAAAGAGGTGTTTTATTGTGCTTTTAAACGCAACGAATAGCTGGTTAAACTTTTTTCTAACTCTTCGGTCCCGTTGCATTCCTTCAAAGTAAAAGTTACTGTTTGCTAAAATGCCTACTGAGTTAAAACAGAGGAAAAAAACACAAAAACAAAGCGAAGAAGTGTCTGAAACGGCTACAAATGGCAAAGATGAAACGCAAAAAGTGAAGACGGAAACTGGAAACAACGCAGGAGCAAATAAGACGTCTTCGTGTTTGGATTTCAGGAGTATAATGTGCTTATTGTCGCTTGTAGCATGCGGAGCTCTGAGCTGGTAAGTCCACAATATCGCCTTTATTTCATGTTTTTTCAAAGAGTTTATTTTTGTCTGTACTAAAGTTGTCTTTTGGTGGTTTCAGGGTGGTGCTACAACAGAATGAGCGGTTTTCTGAAATTGAAGAAAAGTATAAATCTTTACACGTCAAGACTTCAAGTCTGTTCGACATGGAGGAAGAAGTCCTGAAGGTTTCCAAAAAGGTACGTTTGATTCATAGAGGAAGATATCTTCAGCTGCTTGGAGGGACTGAGCCTTTTAAAGGGACAGTTCACTCAAACTTGACAATTCTGGTTTTATGTGCCCAGGTTTTAAGATATTGTATTAGTTAAAAAACAAAACAGTGGTGACTTTAATGGGAAAATACTACTAATAATAATAATAAGGTGACATGGTACATATATATAAAGAGAACATAAACTATAAAAAGGGGTAAAATAATACAGTCATGAAAGTCATTATAATAACATATTGCATAACAAAACATTAGTGTAGCTACCCAATGTTTAAGGGGAAATCTTTTAAATATAGCCCACATGGTTAATTTGTATGGTTGTGTGTGTCCAAGGGGAAAATACGTGATAAAATAATTGTCATAATAATAACCCTCACCCTATGTCTGAGATTTTAGTCCCACCATCAATAATTTGTGGTTCTTGCAGCATTAAATCTGCAACAGTTATGGATCTACAAATGTTTTTCAAATAAAGTATTATTTTATATAACATTTTGCCTGACAATTCAAATGAAATGATTTGACACCTTCATCAAATCGGACATGTCAACATACTAAATACTCAGTACAGAAATAAATTAATAGATCTGAAAGTTTATGGCGTCTAAATCAGCAATAAGGTTGATTTGAATGGAAAAGTGTTGGGGGCAGCTCTGTATGTAACTTCATATTATCAGCTCTATGATGTAATTATCAGCTATAATTTAGTTATTGGAGTAACATATAGATATATATATAATTTGTTGAACCAATATGTATCTTTCATACCAACATTATATGAAATCCTGTGCATGCTGAATATTGTTTTTCAAGAAAAAAAAACATTTTGGCCTCCCCCTTTACGTCTCTAGTATTCACATTTCTGTGCTCTTTCATCACTTCCTGTTTTACAGTTTGTACACTGTACCTTGTGCATGCATGCGCTGTGTTTCCTGCTGTACCTGTTATAAGTGATGCTGAGGACCTTTGAGCTCCCACAGAAACAGCCCTCCTGTTTTGTGTTGCGGCTGCAGCTTGCCGCCTCTGAGGATGACCTACAGGAGGCGCTCTCCACCGTCTCCTTGGCGTCACGGCTCCAGCAGGACATCTCCACCCTCCACGCCGGCGTGATGGCGATGCAGGCCGACGAGAACTCCGCCTCCCGTGACCTTCAGACTGTCAACGCCCACTTCCTCAATGTGACGGAGACGTGGCAGGAACGTCTGGCCGCCGTCACGTCCGACCTGGCTGCCCTGAAGGCCGAGTCACGGGAGGCTCACGCCGGCGCCACAGAACGGGTGAACGCGGCTGAAGGGAGAGCCCGGTTGCTGGCGGAGAAGTTGCAGGAGCTCGAGGACAGCACCAAGAGGAACACCCGGGCTATGGAGCGCACGGAGGGAGACGACACAAAGCGCAGTCAGGAACATCTGGACTGGAACACGAAGCAGATCCACAACCTGGAGCAGCAGATCAGCAGCCTGTCCAAGAGGGAGGCGGAGCTCAACTCCCAGCTCCAGGAGCACATCCCCCGGGCGCAGGAGTGTGAGGAGCACCTGCCCAAAGTGGAGGAGGCGGTGCGCTCCATCCTGAGGCTGGCGAGCGATCTGAGCGGGGCGGAGAAGCGCCTGGAAGAGGTGACGCTGCAGGTGTTCGGGACCGAGGACAGCATGCTGAAAGCACTCAACGAAATCCTGGAGATCAGGCAGGAGCTGGACACGCTGCAGGCCCAAAACAGCATCCTGAAGATGAAGAACGAGCTGTCCGTGGTCAAAGAGGCGGTCCGTGAACTCACCATGGTGCTGAGGGGAAATACAGACAACAGCCAAAAGGACTCTGACGCTCCAGAGGAAGAAGGATGGAAATATGAGGAGGACGAGGCGATGGAGGAGGAGGAGCCGTGGGAAAATGACCAGGAGGAGACAAATCAGCTCCTCCATGACGAGCTCACTGAGTGATGTCATTTTTTTGACTCGACTAGGGAAAAGGAGCGGCCCTGTCTGCAGTGTTTCTTGTAAAAGGGTTTAAAGTTCAGTATTATTGTTTTTTAAAATGTGTACCTCAGTTTAAAGTCGGATAATTGTGACTATCGATGTATAACAGTTCCTTTATTTCAGCATGGACTCTGGTATACGAGCACTGTATCACAATCAAGAATATTTATTTTAATATTAGTTTGAATGCAGAGAGACACATTTAGGTTTCCTTAGTTTTTGTAAACAACATACCTCCTTACTCAGACACAGTTTAGAGAAGTTTTCGTAACAATATCTGTTCCACCGTTACCAGAAAATACAGCTGAAACGATGAGTCAGGAAATCATTTGGTTGATTAAAATTGGCATCAATGAATCAAAAAGTAATTTTGTGGCAAAACTTCCCAACATTCTCTAAAGTTGCAGCTTCTGAATTTTGCAGATTTGCTTTTTTCTTTGTCATATTCAACAGAACATGGATTATTTTTATATATTTAATATGATTTTTTTATACAATTCTTGACATATTGTTAATAATGAAAATAATATTATTAACTAAACTAATACAATAGTTGAAAGAAATAAAAGAATAGTGGATGTGTTATAAATCTTGTTTTTGATGATTATTACATTTCCTTCTGTTTCACCTGTTGACAGCATAATGATCATTTCAACGCATTTTTTTCCAATAAAATCACCTTTTTTTAATTGAAAATGCCTTATTTGTATTTAATCATCTTGTGCACTGATGTATTAGTTTCTATCCTTTGTTTTCATAGAGAGAAATAACCTGAAATGTCCTAATAATGTGTGATTGCTTTGAGTAACACTGAGCTGCTGCATCCATCACTCTGCTGTGTCTCCTGTTTCAGTGTGAGAGCGTCCAGCTGATGCTGGAGGGTCTGGGCGGTGAGCGGGGCGCTCTGCGGCCTCAGCTGGAGGGTTTGGAGCAGGACGTGGGCCGGCTGAAGGACTGGGCCTCCGGGCTGACGGAGAAACGAGCTCAGCTGCAGAGCAGCCTGTCCGCGCTGAGGGGCGCCGTGGGACAGATCGAAGAGCGCACCTCGGCCATCACGAAGGACTTCGCCAACAAGGTGTGTATCATGATATAAAATCACTTTCTGTGAGTGAGAATACAGAATCACTAGGAGAAAATTTGCATAGATGTAGAACAAATTTCAACCACAAGCACAAAATTTGGAGCTGTAGCTTATAATAATTTCCATTACTGACTAAGTAAATGTCTAAAAATGGTAAAAACTTTTATTTAAGAGCCCAAGTTGACTTTTTCAAATGTCAAACAGTCCAAAATTTAAAAGTTAGTTTACTGTCACAAAACAGAAATAAATGAAATCTTCACATGTGAGAATGTGCACCCAAAAAATGTGACGTTCGATTATTAAAATAGTTACACTAGTCATCAGTCACAAATCTGTATCAAATAATGTGTTTCTATTCTTATTTATTCTTTTTTAGCCATTTTTGGGTTAATATTACAGTTACACAGATTTAAAGCTAAAATTAACAATTTTTTCTACTCAATAATTGATAGAAAATAGTGAAAATCACCCTAAAATATGACAATAAGACACCAAGACTTTGAAGAACACCATAGAAAGACCCACTGCTTATTGTCAACACACCTATGACAGCTAATTTTTCTAAGTTGTACTCTTCATTTTTTGTTGGAGACCCCATGTGACCCTGTGCTGTTCTGGTTTACTCCTGCAGGTGGCGTCAGTGCGGACGGACGTGCGCCGGATGGACGGGCTGCAGTCGGAGCTGGAGTCTCTGCTCTCTCAGGTGTCGGAGCTGGAAGACAAGGCCACTCAGGTGGAGCACAACATGGTCAAACGCATCGGGGACGTGCTGGCTAACAGCATCGACCGAGTCTCAAATCTCCGAGCTGCGTCCGAACGCAACACGGTGGCCATAGAGACGCTCCGCAGGCGCGTCCCTGAACTCACCGCCGCTGACAAACTGATTTCCGAGCGCATGACGGAGCTGGAGAGCGGCCGCGCGCGGCTCATACGGACGGTGACCTTCGCCAGCGACCTCAAACCGAAAGTTTCTGCTATTAAAAGAGACTTTGCAGCGTTTGAGCCTCAGCTGTCCGATCTGACTCTGAGGATAGGGAGACTGGCGGAGGATCTGATGGAGAGACAGCAGGAGATCGCTGAGCTGAGGCAGACTCTGGCCAACCTCACCGCAGTAGAGGGAGATATAGGTGTTACAACCAAACAGGTTAGTGAAATAACGGACATGTCTGATGTTGGAGAGACAACATGAACACTTCAAGATCAAGTTTTCTCCTGTTTTCTTTGACATTTGTTCAGCTGTCACACTGCTGTTGGAGGTTTTTATTAATAAACTATTTTATTCCAAACTAAATTGAGATGAAACTCTGTTTAACAAACTGATTTCCTTAATCACAAAGCTAATCTAACCCATCTGCAGGGGCTCCCTGTGGCAGAGAGAAAAAATTATATCAAATGAAACATTTATTCCTGAATTTTCATTTATCATCCATGTAGAACCCAAAGCAATTTGTATTCTTCAGTTGTAAAAATGTGCAGTTTTCTATACAGTTTTAAGAAGTTGTTTTTAACATTTTAGTCAACTAAAATGTGCATCATAGCTCAGGAAAGTCTACAGCTGTAACCTCTAAACGGTGCCAACTTCAAGTCTAGTTTGAGTTTCTTCAGCCTCTCATCTGCACTTGTGTCCTCGCTGCATCAAACAAAAACATGTTGATAAATGCTCATCTTGGTGGGCTGCATTCTTCTTCATCTTAAGGCTCTAAGACAGGTTTGTGGCGCCATTCCAACTTATTTATTTCTCCTTTTTTATGGCCAACATCGGCTCTTTTGAGAGTAAAGGTCACTGACGTCGGCCCTGACCCATAGGGAAGTATGAATGTGGACAATCAGGAAACTAGTTTGTCAACATTTCTAAAAGTTGTACTCATGTTTTTCATGTTTTTTTGTGGCTAGTCTGTGTTCAAACTGCAGGCAAAAGTGGTAAATGTGACGGTTATTTTCACTTCTGATTTAGACTACTGGCATACTGATCCTTAATCAGATACAGTAAGAGTAGTTCCTTGCAGCTGCTGGCCACTGTATATTTTTGTTTAAAGGAATAAATGTCTTCCAGTTTCAGATAAACACAACTGCAGTGTAAAGGAAGCACATTTCTACAGAACACCTGGACCAGAGTCCAAACTAACCACCACTGAGGAAAATGACACGTTGTGTGTTCCTGCTGTGTGCAGTTAAAAGAGCTCAGGACACAAAAATCAGTCTACAAAGACTAACTTTTCCATGTCTTGTCACAGGTTGTAAATAATATGTAACCATGGATATCTTAAACATTTTAAGAGCAGGAACTGTTATTTTGATTGGCGTTACTGTTGCTTTTTGGGGTTTCCATTACCATTTTTTATTGCTATATTTAGGTTTTGTTCAACTCTGGCTGTAATGGAAATGTGACTACATCTAGTAATAAGTGTACATTTTCATTCCCACCCGTACAATCAATGTATGAATCATGATGTAACAGTAAAGTAACAAATCATAGTTTCACCACACCAAGAAATAATTCACAGCTTTAGGTCAACAAGAGTTTTTATTCTCGTAAAAACATAGTGAGTAAACAAAGGAGTGCTCAAACGGAGCTTATTATTTTATTGCATTTGGTTTGTTTCTTAAAAAACAGCCTTGGCACAGAAAATGTAACAAAAAACATTAGAAAAAAGAACTACAGTGCAGAATGAGTGTGGGTTTGAATTCACAGATCAGCAGTACCCCTCTCCCCCCTGACCGAACTCCTCCAGTCAGCTACTTTTCTACTAAAATGTGCAACATCGTGACGTCAAGTTTGAGAGACACTTCTTCATGAAAGGTGGGTTGTGGTCTGTTCGCCCGTCGGGGATCATTATTGTCTGTGTTTGTTTTGGTTTCCTGATGCACATAAGTAACTCAACCTCCCTACTTTCCCGTCTTGCGTTTGGATAAGCCCGCCAGTGTCTGTGTGGTCTCCTTCAGAGCTTTCTGCAGAGCAGCGATGGCCTGATCGTGGCCTTCTAACTTGGCTGCTTTGCTTTCTAACCCGGCCACCATGCTTTTCAGGCTCTGCAGCTGCTCGGGCTTCACGCCACCGCCACTGCCGCCCTCCAGAGCACCCAGCCTCTTCTCCAAGTCCTCCACCTGCTGACCCAGGCTGGAGTCCTTTGAAGACAGCTTGGTCTGGGCGCCGCCCAGAGCAGCCATATTGGACTGAAGCTCCCCTAAACTGCTCATCAGTGCTTCCATCTCCTTCTGCACGCCGTCTCTAACCTTCTGCACAGTCTGCTCCTGTGCAGCCAGGGCGCTCTCATGGGTGTCATATTTGGCGAACAGTGATTCCACCTTTGTTGTGATGTCTGACACGGACGCAGACAGCGAGTCTCCGCTCTCCTCTGTTGCTCTGACTCTGGCCTCCAGGTCGTCTGATGTTTTCAGGACCTGTGCGGCTGCTTCGCTCGCCTGCTTCTCCGCGCGCTGCGCGGCCTCGGTGGCCTCCTGCACGCCGCTCTCCAGTGTCACGCTCTTGTCCTTCAGAGCGTGGACTTCAGTCTCTGTCCCCGACATCAGCTGCCTCAGACTCCCGACGGTCTCCTGCATCACCGACCTCACTGTTTCAACTTCCTGCGACATCGAGGAGATTTCCTGGTTGCGAGTCTGGAGCTCTGACCTCACAGCACCCACCTGCTCCCTGAATGAGTCGGCGGAGGCCTCAGCTGCCTGTTGGGCTGTTTTGACTTGTGCTACAGCTTCCACGATGGCGGAGAGCTCCTGTTTGAGGAGCGCCGGGTCGTCTCTGTCCCCCAGGCGGGCCTTGAGGTCAGCCAGCTGGCTCTGCGCCTCGCCCTGAGCCTCGGTGAACTCCGCCACGCTGGCTTTGATGGACTGACTCACCTCGGCCAGACGCTCCTCCACAGTCTTCTCCAGAGAGGAGAAGTCTCTCTCCCGGGCCTCCTTCACCTCGTTGATGCCCTCTGAAAGGTCCCTGAGCAGATCGTTCTGCAGCCTCTGAAGCGCCTCCTCCACCCTCCTCGTCTCCACCTCGCCCCTCTTCATGCGGCTGACGGCGGCCTCCAGCTCCACCCGTGTGATGCCCAGTGATGACTCCAGCCCGTCCACGACACTCTGCAGAGACTCCACCTGCACAGCGAGACCAGAAACACACAGCGTCAGATTTAAATCCATTAAAACTTCAACAGGATATGATGAAACACCAGTACGACAACTGGAAGTCACCATCGTCCTTTAAAAAACCCTCTATGTGTTCAAAACTTCCACTTTTGAGAAGCAAAAAGAGAAAAACTTTCTCAACTTTCTTTCTTTCTTTCTTTCTTTCTTTCTTTCTTCTTTTTTTTAGAAAGAAAAATGTTTTGGGGGAGACCGGGGGCAACTGTAACACATTCTATTCCTCCAATCAGATACAAGCTAGAGTGATGTCACGTTTTCTGCACATGCTCAGTACGACTCTGCCTGTAAAAGACGCAGGATCACTTCAGCAGAAGATTTGGAGGTATGAAAGTTATGCTTTTGATAAATAGTATTATTTCTACTGTTGCCTATAGTTGAGATGACTGCAAATTTAACTTTTATCAGTTTTATCTCTCGGTTATCGGTTAAAAATGAACATGAACAACCTATTATAATGTAGGTGTTGCTAGTTAGCATACAAGGTTTAATCACACACGTTTGTCTGTTTTATGAAGTTTTCTTAAATCTTAAATTAAAATATTTGGAGCTTATCAATCTTTTTTTGTATTAAACAATGTTTGTCTGTGAAGTGTGAAGTGGATTTAATGGGTAAATCACTTGTTATGCAATTATTTTATCACTTGAATTTCTTGCAAAAAATGTATTTTCTGTCCTTATTAGTGAAACTTAACAAGAGGTTCACTTATTAGTCATTAGAAAAATATGTACAGAAGCCATGAGAGGGAAAAAGTAAGAAAAACAGGATTTAAAAAAAAATTGTTTTGTTTTTACTGTTCATGACGTAAGAACAGGTGAAAAGAGGATAATGTTATGTATGTTTTCTTCAGAGTAAGAAACAGGTATTTTACATACAGGATCTTGTGTGTGTACTTTGTGTTTAAAGTGCCTGGAGAAATGTAAACTCACCTGACAGAAAACATGAGGTAGAGGTGCATTTTATCCTCATGTGACCAAAATGAATAATACAGAAAACTGATCCCAACAACCCCCAGCAACAAAACTGAAATAAAAGTCCTAAACACTGGAAAGCCAAAAATTTAGATCAGACAGTTTTTTCTCAGGGATTCCATAAGTCTACTTACTATTTAAAAAGATAATTAATTATTTTTGTGAGCACATTGAGCATCCTGTATTTATTTATCTATTGTTATAGTTTTGTTATTATTTATTTATTTAATTTATTAATTTATCTTTTCTCTTTCGCCTACCTTTATATTATACTATTATATATTTTATTTAAAATATTTCTCTTTTTATTTACCTATGTACATTTACCTACTGATAAATTATTATTATTTTTTTTATTATTATTATTTTTATTATTATTATTTATACATTTTCTCTCCCTCTTTGTTCTTGGGAGTGTCTTTTTTCTCTGGTTCCTCGTTTTAATGTTCAGGTTACTGTTATGGAGTAACTTTATATCTTGTATTGATGCTTATGAATGCTGATCTCCAATAAAAAATATATATAAAAAAGAGAAAATGTCTGTACTATAGTGGTGGGGCAAAACTTTGAGAGAAAGTTGAGAAAATGTGGTGCAGGAAAAACATTTAATGTATTGATTCAGGTGATTATGTCTGGATGTATTCATAGCTGTGGTGTGTTATCACCTTTATGAATATCAGCAAGCATCTATTATTGTGATTATTATTGTGACTGTGAAATAAGCTCCACCCAAAGTCAACTAACCCAACAAACGTGTTCCACCTGTACATTAGCATGAGCAAGAGTACAGTCATCAACCAACTGGAGGTAAATATGTGCCACTATAGTTTATTATACTAGTTATACACGGAGAACTTTACTTTCAGGAAGTGGGGAGAGAATGAATGAAGCAGAAGATGAGTTAAGTTATATAAACCAGTAGATGCTTCAGTTTGCATGTAATGACATTGAACGAGGTCATGCATTATTCCTTCATGACTATTTCTCTAAAAAACAAAAGGACTTTTCTTTGCCTAAAATAACTTTCTTATCTCCTCTGCAGCTGAACAATCAGCTCATATCTGTTCTCGAACAAAAGAAAACACAAGTAAATACAAAATTAAGCAGGAAATTTTCTTCTAACCAGCCCTGAAACCTTTATAGTTTACTAACTTGACGTTTGGTTAATAAAAAGTATAGTGAGGTCACCAAATCCATCACTGTGCTTCACCAAACCTACCCAACCCCCACCAGTACATCCAGTACCTCGGCTGTTATGTAACAAAAACACTGATTTGCATCGCTTATATGGAGTTTTATTTCACTAAGAGTTGTGGAAAAAACTTTTGGAATCGCTGCTAATGTCACCCACACCCACTTTAAACTTCTCCCCATTGATTCAGATCGTTTTCCTACCTGTTGAACGACGCTCTCCATTTTTCCGCTCAGCTCTGCGCTCTGCCGCGCGCTCTCCTCATGCCTGGCGCTCGTCTGCTTCATTTCTTCCACAACTTGCTGCAAGTAAAAAGCAGCAAACCCTGCAGCGCCTATCAACCCGATATAAAACACAGTGGTCGCAATGAGCCCGAGGCAGCTCCCTGATCGTGACCCCTGAGGTGCGGGGCCACTCACCCCGTTACCGGCGGCGCTCTTGGGGGTTTTCTTCGACGCATCCTCCGGGCTGGATGCGACGCTCTTCTCGCTGGAGTTGCTCTTGTGTCGGTTCTTCGCAGTCATCGTCAATGGGAGCTCGTGCAGTTGGCTGTGTGAGTGTGGTGTGAGAGCTGCTGGCTGTTTTTGCAGTCGTGGATGCAGAGAGTTCCCAGTCCAGGCCCACTAACTGGACCAGCAGCGTATCAGGGAGCGCGTCGTGTCTTTCCACGGGGCTCTTTCTCTGCGTTGAGGTATGCGGATGGGGGCTGTCCCATGTTCGCCTCACTTTAGTGACATAAAACACCAGGAAACAATGAATGAATTCTGTTTGTTTTACACTTTGGTGATACTCTATTTTTACACTAGATGTGCCATAGTAACTGTTTTTTTTTTTTACATCCCCCAAAAAACATGAATAAAGTTCCTGCAGGAACATCACTCCGGTGCAGCACCAGTGATAACTTCCTAAAACTTGTTTCTAGTCAACTTCAGTGAGTTTTCAAAGTTTTCTATGCGCCTAATTTAACTTTTTAAGAAACTTTGAAAGAGAAAGCGGCACCACGATGAAGTGAAAGATAGGAGATAACCTAGTTTTGGACCAAACAAAGCGGACATCATTGTCCAAATCAGTGTTCAAATCTACTGTTCTGCGTGTTTTACTTGTCTTAACAAGCAGTTGAGGTCTATCAATTGCTTAATAATGAACAAATAATAGAAAAAAAGTTAATTTTAGAGGAGTGAGATGTCTGAAACATGCAGGACTGTTGTTCTGCAGCAGCAGCGATGGTGACAACTGCTCAAAAGTCTTTAACTCTATGTGTTATTGACATTAAACCGTGCATTACACCTTTTTACAGTCATACACACGTTCATTGATGCTGTAATAGATTCTACAACACTGTGAAGACTGATGCAAACTTCCTGCAACCGGCTCAGACTGCAGCGGAGCAGCGCAGGGAGGGGCTGATCTCCCTCCGGTTCGCTCCTCCTTTCATACGTGGCAGCTGCTGCAGGCTGCGGAAAGCTGCAGACACTCATCAGACGCATCATCTTTAAGTTAAATGTTAGTTTCACTGTATTATAAACGCCAATTCTTATTTTAATTCTTATTTTAAGCTGCTGTGTAGCTGTTTTGTATGTGTTCTTCTTTTCTTTTTCATTTTTTGTATTAACAAAATGTAGAGTACAGTACACAGCAATACAGAACATCAATGAATGAGTTAGAAAAATACCAATGTTACATTCTTTTCTTATTTTCTTGTGTACGAGAGTTTATGTATAAAGACCTTATTATTACGTCCCCGATTATACTATAATGTTAATACATAAAAAGAAATGTGGGATTATTTTATATCTTCAACTGCAAATTTCCCCAAATGTTTGTTAGAAAATAGTGTTTTTTTTTTATAAGTATAAAGCATGCTCAGTTTAAACACTAGATGTCACTAAAGAAACGTTTTATGGTGAGAGCACACTGACAGATAACCCTTTCAGCTATGGTTTTGACATTAAGTAAACTTATTAAGAGCTGCATAGATAGACAGACTGACAGACAGACAGACAGACAGACAGACAGACAGACAGACAGATAGACAGATAGATAGACAGATAGACAGATAGACAGATAGATAGATAGATAGATAGATAGATAGATAGATAGATAGATAGATAGATAGATAGATAGATAGATAGATTTTGATTATAGTGTACTGTCCCCATATTCTGACAAATCATATTTTGATGCTTTGGTAGCATTATTCTAAAACTTTCATGCTAATAAAAAGGAAAAACTGGTGTCAAATGTCGTGTATGTTACACACAATGATGATTCAGTTAATTCCCCTGCCCACATCTCTGAGTTGAGGAGTTTCCCAGCAGACCCTGAACGCGTCATGACGCCCCGCCTAGACGCCGTGACAACAGACGCTGCTCGGCCGACGCGCTGTCCAGGTGTTCGGTGTGTGATATTGCAGAGATCCGGACCGTTTTGGAGCTTTATCAGTATATCTGCATGACATGGCCTAACGTGATATGCTTTGTCTACGAGCCGGGCTGCCTCTCGGACGTCTGAAATGCCGTCTTTCCGCCCTCAGTCCCACATCTCTCAGAGAATGACGCGGGAACACCGTAAAAATGAAGACTGACACGGGGGTGATAATTTGAGCTGTGTGTGTTTATATACCTCGAGACGGGGAAAAGCTAGCGGTTAAAGCTAGCCAGCTAGCTCAGCGGCGGCTCGGATATCGGATTTGTGCGGCCATGGCTGGACTCATCAAGAAGCAGATCCTGAAGCATCTCTCCAGGTCAGTGCTGGGTGGTGTTAGCAGACAGGGAGTGGGGAGGGAAGGACGACGGAGGGGCTCAACTGTCAAACAGACGTTAGCTAGCTATCACAAAAAACGTTACTTTAACGTTACAGACGAGCCGGAAAACACACTTAATCTTCTCTGAACATGCATGAAGACGTGTCATCTTAATTTATAGCAAGTTATCTCGCATCCCTGTTGTCTGTCAGACTGTCAGCTCTGTTAACCCTCAGTGACCTGAGACGTGGCCAGTGGCAGCTAACTTGCTAACCCTAGCTAGTGAAGGGCTAATCCCTCAAACACTTGCTTTAGCAGGTTTAACCAGTCGAGTGGATGAGTCAGATTGTTTAAAACAGCAATCTCAGCCTTCCCCCGAAGGCAAGCTATACTTCAAGTTAATGGTAGCTAAAAAAAACACAACATAAATCACATAACTGTTAGATAACTACACCCTAATTTGACATAATTATTGTAAAGGCAGAGCGCCAAGGGCAGTCCAGCGGGGTGCAGGTTTGTTTACACGGGTTTAAACCCTTCTTATCTGGTCTTTACACCACTGTGCCTCCCTGTCACACATTAAATAGTCCACATGAACCCTGTACACACAACACAAGATCATTTAGAGGGGGAAATTTGCTTGTACATTTTATATATTTGCCATTTTTGACAGAATGTTGTTGCTACCTGAGAGATAAATTAACCTAATATTGGTTCAGGATGGGTTTATTGGTGCTACTTTCTGTGTTAGACCCCATTAAGTTTTTTAATGTCTTGCTGTTATGGGTCTAGCATTCAGCTGAACCTGCTTTTACATGCATTATTTATTCTTTTCCACTGTCCCTCAAGGGACTTTCAATGGACTACTTCCTTGTTTTGTTCCAGAGGGAGAACTTGAAACATGCAGTACTGTTCTCCTCCCCGGCTCTAACCTGCTACTGACCTATAAACCAAGCACCTTCAAACAGAATCGAATAATAATGATTGTGTCGGTGTACTAAACTCAAAGGTGGACAGCGATTAAGTGGAGACTAAGATAGGGCAGCTGTCACATTTATATTGCAGCTCACAGATGACTAAGTCTTTGAGAAGCTCATCAGTATGCAGGTGGACAGGCTTGTGTCCTTAAGAAGAAAAAGCACAAAGATGCTTGTGCCTGGAGAAAAAAGACTTTGAGATGGCTCCTTTGTGATTAATTAGTCTCTTACTGGTTAATGGCTAAATGCTGTTTAGGATTGATTAATCCTTCATGCTCCTACTCTATGCTGTTTGTCTGCAAAACACAGCCTGTGAGTGGCATGCCCTTCATTGTCCTAGTAGTTGTGTGTTTGTGTCTCCCTGTGCTGTGTGTGTATGTGTGTGTCTCTGCACATGACTGTGCATGCTCTTAGCAACATTAGCATCCACATTGACAGGAAATGGCTAGCAGAGTAGTGATGTCATCTGTCTTTGGGCTTGTCATCTGATCTTCTTTGTCCTGGCCTGATTGGTCGGGTACCGGGTGGAAGCTGACCCGTCTTGACAGTCGGCCAATCCTGCGCCGCTCGTCATGGTGATGTCACATTAAAAGTGTTGGTGTCAGAAAGCCAAATGAGCATCACCTTAGTACAATGCATGCGTGGATGATTCCTCTCAAAGATGGTTAAATATGTTGTTGGCTCAGTTGCTGCTTCGTCAGCATCGGCCAGGAATAGTTTGCACTGCTGCCGGGATTATTCATACTCACTGACTGTAGGTGTGCTTACACAGGTACGGGGTCATGTTGTGGGTGTCAACATATCAGCTCATCCTCCATGCTTAACTGTTACAGAGGGCACACGTCTCTATAATGTTATCTGCGACCAGGACGAGCCTGAGTGAGGCAGCACCATCTTTACAGCTCATTGAGTCAGAAGCGAAGGCTGCTCCTCCTCCTGGCCGTGTGCGCTGAGGCGTACATGACATATTAAACTAGTTGAGAGGGCCCTTTTTTGTACAATGTGAACTGCTAGACGAAGCATTGTCTGTGACTTTTCATGTGCAAGGATGAGTTTAATATTCGGTGACATGGATGAGTTGTTGGCGTGCATTTCTTCTGTTTTCCTCAAGTGTGAGTGTATTGCAGAAGAAGGTCGAACTCAGGTAGCCCCCAGGGAGCGATTAGCTGACAAGGTGTGCGTTTGTCTACATTACAGACATGTTTAGATTATCGACAGGACATTGGCCCTCAGCCAGACAGAGTGAGATCCCATTACACACACATCCATTCATCCATTTTCCTCTGCTTATCTGGGGCCGGGTCGTGGGGGCAGCAGGCCAAGCGAGGTATTCCAGACATCCTTCTCCCCAGCAACGTTTTCCAGCTGGTGCTCTCAGGTCTAATGAGATCTATAATCTCTCAGCATGTTTTGGGTCTACCTTGGGCTTTTTACCAGTTGGATGAGCCTGAAATCCCTCCAACTGGAGGTGTCTAGGAGGCATCATGATCAGATGGCCGTACTGTCTCAAGTGGCCCCCTTTCGATGCAAAGGAGCATTAACTCTACTCCAAGTACTCCTAGCTCCTCAATTTATCTGTAAGGCTGAGCCCAGCCACCCTACAGAGGAAGAGTTGGACACGTTTTTTCCGCAGTTTCACTCCTTTGGTCACTACTCAAAGCTCATGACCATAGGTGAGGGTTGGAACGTAGGTGGGAACTTTGCCTATCAGCTCAGCTCTCTCTCTCCCACAGCAATCTGGTACAACGCCTGCATCCCTGCTGATGCTGCACCAAACCGTCCGCCCATCTCACGCTCTATTTTCCCCTGACTCCCGAACAAGAACCCAAGATACTTTAACTCCTTCGCTTGGGGCAGAAACTCACTCCCAACTTAGAGGGAGAAATCCACACACAGAAACTGACACGTCACAATCTGTCTACTCTGTTGCTCTAAAAAGAGTCATTTCTTTCTTTCTTTCTTTCACGGGGAGGTTGAAAGGTCAGGCTCAGCTTCTGAGCAGGGACACTAAGCTGGAAGATATTCTGACACAGGAGCTAATTACAGGTCTTTAAGTTGAAGAATGATACTCTAACTTTCTATTAATGACTGGTCTTGTGACAGTGATAATGCATTCCCAGATGGAGCTCTGTCGAGGAAAGGAGACTCGGATTATTTTACCTACTTTTCCTCATTCTTTCCTTCTTTCCTTCCTCACTTCCTTTTCTCATTTAATCTTTTCAGTCTGGTTTTCCTCTACCCTTCCTTTCCTCTTGTTCATTAGCTGATAAAAATGTGTAGCATTTACTTGCTTTTTCCTTGTCTTGACATTAAGTAAACTTATTAAGAGTTGCAACCAACAACTATTTAATTTTTGATTGACAATAAAATTCATAATCATTTTGTGGATTAAATATCTTTAACATGGTAAAAGCTTTTGACATGTTCACATCTTGTTTTGTCTGACAAACAGTTCAAAATCTGAAGAAATCCAATGTATATAAAGAACAAGAACATTGAGTTTTGGGTTAATCCCACATTAATTCAGAGTCTTTTCTTTTTAGCAGATTGCAACATCCAAAAATGACATTGCAAAGGTTTATCTTTCTTTCAAAGTAATCTCAATAAACCGATCTCTGCATATGAGTGCAGAATCTGCTGGCAATCAGACAAGATTTTAGTATTTCCTTTGTGGTCCTTACAGTGTATTTGTGCTTCAAAACGATCCCCGCCTATTCATTCCATACCATTCTTATTAAAGAGCTAAAGGCAGCTTATTAACGTCATAAGACCACAGCTCCACAGCCCTGCAAGCTGTAGACTGTAGGCATATTTCACATCCTTTATCCCATGGGAAATGCAGAAATGTTGAGTGGAAGAGGTAGATTTGCACGATGTGCATAAGGCAAAGCTGTTGATAGACAAACTAACACAGAAGAATGAGAAGATTATCATTTGCTTCGAATGGAAAGGGTTCATGACCCGGGGGATTAGGCTTATATTCAGGCTGGTATGTGAGGTCCAGTTTTGGGGTTAAGTCGGGGCGAGTTGACACGATAACTTCAACATAACCTCGCTTACCTCTCCTCTCCATTTGGTGAATGTGTAGTACTTTGTTTTCATCCTGTCTGTGTCTTTTAGCATTTTATTTGATGTAATAAAGAGGATTATCCATTAAATTTCCAATCAGAAGAGGAGGCAGTTTAGTTTAGTAGACCATTTTCGCTCTGAGTCAGCTGAGGTCGAGCACAGGCTGTTTTCAGGCCAGTGTTACCTACATGTGGTTCATATGTGAACATGTAACATGTCTGTTCTGAGGTTTAGTGGCCGCTGTGGTGAGAGATGGTCTGCGTCCATTTCTGCTGTTGTGTTTATCACGAGCCTCTTCACAGCAGGTCTGACTCTCTCCATCCTGCAGTAGCTGCAGTGTGATGATGCACCATAGTGATGAACTCCACTATTCCCAGTGTTTTTGCTCACTGCTGGTGGGAAGGCTATTATGCCATGAGTCACCACTGAGTGCGTAGCTGTGGGTGTCTCATCAGTGTGTAGCTGTGAAGTGCTTGTATGTGCGCGTTTCTGTATGTGTGACATTTGACCAAGGTCCCTCTAGGCCTCAGCATCCTCTGCTGCTGTGTAGACGATGTCTTGGATTGTTTTCGCCTTCACGCCGAGCTCTGGGATCTCTCCACAGGGTCATGAATATTCCTGGGCTCTGGGGCCTGAGCTGCCAATATAAACTCCCTTCACTTTGACAGGTTGCCTGTGTATTGTTGAGTTGTTGTTCCTGTTCGTGTACAACTGTAGATGTGTGTGTTTATGCACCTGTGCTGGTATGTCGGCTAGAAAGTAATTCATACAATCTCTCCTAATGATAACTTTGGGTCTTTTTAATAACTGTTCTGTTGGGGCTGCCTAATGATATACACTGTTCAAAGAGATTCACTATGAGAACAGGGCAGAATCACAGAACAGGAATGTTCACACATCATCGTGTTTGTGCTTTTTCTTAGCATCATATATGGTCTTGCTATTGACAGCCATTTATTATTTAAGAAAACAACATTATCTTAACTTGGATTTATATAAAAACAGTACAGCCATTTTCATTTTTCATTGTGCATCAGAAACCTGTGTTTGCCACAGAGCTTATTTTCTGCAATGATCCAAAATCCAATGCAAAAACACCATAGACAAAGTCTCAGTAGACCCCATGGAGACACTGCTTCTGGGTTACAAAAATATGTCATTCTGTTTCTCTCTTTCCACAGAGCCACAGAATACGATATTTTTGATCTTTTGAAAAAAGATGTTGATTAATATTGTATACACACATGATAAAAAGGAATTTGTCGACTTCATAGCATTCTAACTCTGTCAAAGTCTAACAGATAATATCAAGTTTTAGCTTTTTGTAGTTTTGGTGCAAATCAGGGACCAAATTGCTACATAATGCTTATACTGAGTTTGGTTTGTGTTCAGATAAGCGAGCCAAAATGTGTCTTGTGCAACCAAACTTTACTCTTCTGGCTTCATTGCACTTTTGAAACCAAACGGCAGCCTTGGCATTTAGTAACCCTTGTGACCAAATCATTTGGTTATATGACTCTGAGCCATCTAACATATGATAATAAAAGATCTGACAGATTGGCCTATAAAAACTTTGTGATATGCTCTTTTGAACTTCAACAACAACACAAATAAGACAAAATGTTTCATGCATTTCACCTTCAATCAAACCTGGAGGTTGACAGAAGACTCATCCAGATGGTATTATATAATGGGAATATTGGGTAAACAGGGTGGCAGCAACCAGTAATTAAGAAAGGGTTAATTCCCGTGGGTGGTTGTTATTTTTAGATTGGGTTGTTGTAAGTTTTCTGTTTGATTTACGCCCACACTGTAGGTAGTCAGCCCGCAAACACTGCAGTGCTGCTGGCCTCTAACAGGAGCGCAGTGAAGGAATAAAGAACATTTTAGCCCTGACAACACAACTATATTTTGAGATTGACAGTACTGGATGGATTCCACTGACTAAACTTGCTTCATTTAAAACATTAGAGAGGCTTGTTTTAAAATGAAGTCCGAGCTGAGCTTTTGTGGAACACTTTAATGTAATTCATTGGATTGTCTTCGTGTTACCACAGGCATCTTGCAACTTCAGCGTAGGCATCTATTGGTTTTGTCAGCTGGTCTCTAACTGAATAAAGTGCCTTGACACTCATTACACTTTACTGTTGACTCTGAATGGGCCAGTGAAGGATTTAAAGTCCAATTTAAATGTCACATTCTCCATTTCTGTTGCTGAGCCAAGCCTGCTGCTCCAACTGGCAGGGAGGAATGTGGTAACATCCCAGATCCCTGTTGTTTTTTTTTTCCTGACAAAACCATAAATCCCAGAGGAGTGCCCCCAGAGGATGTCTCCTCTTATTCTCGTCTTTTTTAGTCATCAGTTTCTGTTTGTCTCGTTCTCTTTATTTATTTCTTGCCACAATCCTGGTTGCTAAAACAAGCGGGCTGTCTGTTTGAGTCACTCTGGCCATCCTCCCTCAGGCTCCTCTCTTGCTGGCACTGATGTCATCAGGGTGCGCCACAAATGCAGCATCAGAGCAGGAAAAAGTCCCTCTGTTTCCATTCACGGGATCCACAGACTCAGCACTTAAAGAGTGGCGGACTAAAGTCTGCTCTCCATGTATTTGTGGTGAAGGAAAAATATATAAGATCAGCTTACTGTTGTAGACGTCTTTAAGCTAATTTACACACAAATGCAATGCAAGAGAAGTGTATGTATAGGGATCCATCTCCCTTTGAACGCACAATATGCCATTTTCACGAAAGATAAAACACAGCTTTGGTTTGAAGTAGAGTGGGATCATGGGAGAAGTCTTCTGCAGTCAGTTCCTTTAGTGTTCACTGTTCAGGAGGTTTGTAATGGGAGCTGAATTATCCGCAGAGGTCTCCTCCTCTCCGAAATGAGTGAACCAAGTTATTAAAACCAGTAAAAACACACAATAAAGCAGCTTCATGCTAAAAATCAGTGTTTCTGCGATGCCGTTTGGCAAACACATGGCGTCCCGGAGGAGCTGTGAGCCAAGCTGCCACTAACATTTGCTCAGCTCTGATAATTTAAGATCCAGGCATTCGGGAGATTTTAACTGGGAGCTGAATTATCCACAGAGGTCTCCTGCTCTCCAAAACATATGGACCGAATGATTAAAACCGGTAAAAACATTGATTAAAGCAGTTTCACAATAAAAATCTGTGTTTCTCTGACACTGTTCGGCTCGTTTGCTCAGCTTGTTTTTATGATGACTAAAATACAGTAGTGGCTTATTTATTTATATTTCACTTCTTTAACAACGTGCAATAGTTCTCACCTATTTATCTATGTATCTCACTTTTGACTCCATTTAAACACAGTAGCACTTTTATTGTTGGTTTTATCAATGGTATTATTTGTCCTAACTGAACTGTGTGACCAAAATGACCAAGATCTAAAAAGTGTATCATTAAAATGTGTCTTAAACTTGATGAAGAGTCAATTTATGACCCCAATAATGTGACACATATGTTGAAATTTGTTGGAAACATTTAGGATAATGTACACGACTCAACAAAGTGCTTAACATAGCTTTTGTGGTTTGTAGTAGTTTTATTGTGGAAAAGTTACATTTCCACCCTATAAAATTCCTCCCTTCACAGAGAAGAAAGTATGTGAGTAACGGGTTAAAACTCCTTCAGAGAGGAATGTGGGCATGGATTTTTACCATTGAGTTATTAATTTTAAGTCTGACAGGCAGACAGACCCCTCTCTAGGCAGGAGCTAGTCCTAATCTCTTTATGGGCCTGGATTTGGTCCGGTGAGCTCGGCCCTGCTGACTGGAATAATGGCTGACAGCGAGAGAGGAGCAGATGAAAGGGAAAGATGACTGCGTGTGAACTTAATACCCTCTGCCTCTTGCTGTTGTCCTCATCGACGATCTGTCTTTGTAATTTAGCTTATTTAGCTTCATCAGCGTTAATGATAGACAGCGGATCATCAACAACACATTATTACAGCGTTGGTTTATTCATGACTTTAAAAAGAACGGGCAGCGGAAGCTCGAGGTGGCCCAGGGGAGCCCGAGAAGCCAGATAAGGAGTGAGAGAAGCTAGCTGGCTAGCTGCTTGATACTTGATCAGCAGCAGGGATGAATATTTCACTGCTCACACGGCTGAGACACTCCTGCAACAACACCCACCTCTCAGAGACAGACTGTGTTTCTGTCTGAGTGTGAGCTTATGTGCGCAGAAAATTATTCGTGTTTTGTTGTGAGAGTGTTTTTTTTTTTGTCTTGGTCCCTGTTCTGCAGCGCTGAGTCTCTGTTTATGTCTGCTGATGAATAATTTACAGGTTACATGTTGATTTGGAGAAGAGTCTAAAACTGCAAGGTGTTGAGTGGAAAGAAACTGGATTTTGACGGACTGAATCATTTTTTAAACGTGGGCAGCTGAATCATAAAGTGTTGGTCACGGGGCAAAGTTTGTTTCACGCTGCAGATACTGAGAGTCCCTGTGCACCTTGTTACTGCAAGTCTGCTATCAGGGAAGACTCAGACCAGCAGAACAAAGAGCTTTTGTCTCCCAAAGTATCCAGTTACTGAGTACCTCCATAATTATACATCACTACTTTATGATGCTGGGTTGGAAAACTCCAGGGATATTTAAGATGGAAACTTTCCTTGGGAATTATTGTGAATTTATGGGAAATAAAGTGAATAAACAGGAAACATAGCAGCTTTCTCCTCAGGCTGTATTTACACTGTCATGTGCAGATAGAAACTTCCAATATTTGCCAAATTCAATGTGTGACATGTGCCATCTGGCAACTGAACTAATTTGGAAATGAAAGTTTGAAAATTTGAGCCAACAATGTGGGCTGTGTGTAAACTTAGTGTTTAAACTTAACAACTAATTTACAAGAGAAATGCACAACTTAAATCTCACTATTAAGGAAGTTTTCTCAAATTAAAAAAAAATCTCCAAATTCTTGAGCTTCCCTTTAACATTTTCTGGGAATTTTCCATAGATTTGTTTTCCAACTTTTTTTTGACCCTACTGACTGTCTTTTAACTTTATTTCACTACTGATAGCAGGAATTTTTTATTATAATTTACTTCTCAATCCACATAAATTAGACTTTGTACAAACCTAAATGTGAGTGTAGCACCATTATGAGGTCTTCTGCTGCTGTAGTTCATTTGCTTCAAGGTTGGACGTGTTGTGTGTTCAGAGATGGTCTTCTGCATAGCTTGGTTGTAACGAGTGGTTATTTGAGTTGCTGTTGCCTTTTATCATCTCGAACCAGTCTGAATATTCTCCTCTGTCCTCTGGCATCAACAAGAGCTGCCTCAGAACTTCAGCAGCTCGTCTTTATTATGTCTAAATGCATTGAGTTGCTGCCATGTGATTGGTGGACTGGATATTTGCATTAAGAAGCACTTGAACAGGTGTACCTAATAAAGTGGCCAGTGAGTGTTTGAGACATTTGGCTTGTTTTGTTAAATAAAAAAAATATCGAAGCGATGTCCTGGTGTCCGAGGGGTTAAAAATGCTGACCAGGCACCTTTGATGCATGTAATTCCCCTTATTTTTGTCACTTCTCCTCTGTCTCTGTCAAAAAAATGTCCCCTAGATCATGATACCCAGCGCTACTGTGACACAGTTGCTCACATTCCCTCGAGTATATATATAGCATCTAAGTTAGTAGGGCAGTAAAATATGATAAAGCTCCAGTCTGTTGTCTTGGCTGAGATAATCAGGTCAGTAATGTGAGTTGGTTGTGAAACTCTGAGCTTTGATCCGGCTCTATTTACAGGTAGACATACTTTAAGATTAGCTAAGCAACAAGGTTAAGCCTACCTGTACTGTATGTGTTTAAAAGTGAGATTTAACACTACAAACAGTTTGCTTAATTCCAGTTCTTTACCTCTCAAATATTCACTGCAGCGTTGCATGAACACAGACCACCAATTCAAACACGTTGCAGATGTAAATCATGTCACAGGATGAAGGCTGTGGCTCTCGACAGCTGGAGAATGTGAAATCAATGCGCTCTCTGTTTTAAGAGATTCAATTAGACCCGGCTGCAGAGATGTACAGGTCAATAACCCATTTAGTATATCTGCCCACTCTGCTAACTATTAACCAATAATCAAACTGTGAGCGTGGGCAGAAAACACTCAGGTCATGGACACGGAGTTTGTGTCTTCAAGCATATTTACTTAAGCTAAAGAGCAAATAGACTAAACACACAGAATCACTGCAGCACACAGAGGCCGTCTGTGCACACAGCGTTTCCACCAAGACACTGAGGTTATAAATATCAATATTGGCTCATACCTTTTAATTAAGGGGGACTGTTGGCACCTCATGGTCAGATACAGGGGAGGGCTGAGTACACTTTGTCCTCGCTGTGAACATAGTCCAGCACAGATCTCACAGACAGCAATTATCCTCAGCACTGACGTATAATATAGTCCCAGACTTCACCTCCCACTGTTTGATCCTTTCTGCTCTCTTTCTTTCCTACTTTCTTTCACTCTCTATATTAGTCTCTATATAGTTTTTTTTCATTGGGAAAACTTGCATATTCTGTACTTTGATTCCCGCTATGATCAGATTAAGTGGTAACTAGGAAACAAAGCAAACAAATACACTTAAAAACAGCTTAAGTGAAGAAAAAAAAGCATGCTGTTCTCAACTCGGGTTTCATTTCATGGTTTAATTTCCACAGTTGTAGAGGACTTCAACAGCAATATTTAACCTTAAATTACAGGCTTATTATATAGTGTGCTCTTTAAAAGATGTGGGGTTTAATCTTCAATATAATTCACTCTGAAATTATCGGTTATCAAACATGAATTTGAAAAAGTGTGCTGCATCGGGGAGGCACCCTTCTGTTTCCTTCCAGTACACGGAGCCGAACAGTCGGGGTTTGTTTGTCCGGGCCGGACGCTTTGCCAAGAACCTGCTTCTATAAATACCTCCAGGCTCAAAACTGCATTTCTTCTTCTTCATCTGTGTTCGTAGGTTTGCTAAGAACTTGTCGCCGGACAAGATCAACCTGAGCACGCTGAAGGGCGAGGGCCAGCTCACCAACCTGGAGCTGGATGAGGAGGTTCTCCAGAGTCTGCTGGACCTGCCCACCTGGCTCGCCATCAACCGGGTGGAGTGCAACAAGGCCGCCATCAGGGTGAGGGGCACCGCCATATGCTGATTTTATTATAGTGTGATAATTTGGGAAACAGTCTTATTCAGACTTTGGCAGATAGTTGGATGAGATGATTGTTACGACTCTCATCTGTACATTAAAAATAAAGCAAGTTGGACGCTGTCAGCCTCTAAAGCTCATTAACTACCATGTTATATCTCTGTTTCTTAGCCAGACACAGTAACTTCCTTTGTGATGAGCTACATAAGCACTTTAAATCATCAGCTAGAAGTTGCTGTATAGTTATTCTTTTCTATATCATCGTTTTTAATGCCTGTCACGGTGCCACCAGGTCAGACAAAATAACGCAGGTTCACCAGAAAACTCCTTCAGCTCAGACTCAGACAGCTGTTTAACATTATAAAAGGTAATAATAATAGTAATAATAACTTTATTTATATGGCACCTTTCATACATTAAATGAAAAGCGTTCAATTCATAAAATGGAAGTAAAAATATAGATAATAAAAAGTGCAGCAGAGAGTGTAAAATTAATGCATAAAATGCATAAGATCACATAAAAGTGTAGTAAAGTAGCATAAAATCAGAATTAAAAAGTCCAGCAGAGAGCAAGTGCAAAGCTGTTTAAATGCTCGAGTAAAGAGAGATGTTTTAAGCTTTCTTTTATTTTTTTATCAGGAGAAAGTTGGATGAGAAGTGGTATTAATCTTCTCATTTAACTCTGCTAGAAAGTGAATGAGCATATTTCCCTCATTATCAAACTTTTGCTTTCAACCTGCTTGAATTAACAATTACTTAATCACTGTAACCAAAGCACAAAGTCACAACTTATTTTACCAAAATCATCTTTAAAATAATTGGCTAAACTGATCTTCATTGTTTTATTTCAGGCTTTTATTGAAAGAAACCCAGAAAAGTGCTTAATCATCCTCTGTATGTACAGAACACTTTAATCAGGACACAGCAGAGCGACCTATTAACACCTATCTTGTACACTTACAACAACTCTTTGCACCACACACACACACACACACACACAGACTCAGCTGGATCGGTCTGATGCCCACAATGAGCTCGTGGGCATCAGTGCCATGTAGAGGAGCAGACTCTGACACACCCTGGAAACAGTGAATGCAGCTGCCTACAGTAACTTCCTTGGTGACTGGACTTTTATTCAGACCAAGGTCCACACTCCACCTTTTCTTCCCTTCTTTCTTTCTCAGCCCTTTCTTCACACGTCTGACATCGTGTTTGAATCCCCAGTTTTATTGATTCCTACTCTGTCTTGCTCTTAATCGTCCTGCTGGCTTGAAAACCGCTTGTATTTACTCGACAAATTTGCTGTGTCACTGATACTGTGTGTAATACAAATGCGGCGTTGCAGCTATAATACCCACATCATTTACAGTAAGTTTGTGAAGAGCATCCAATTTCTCAGTTAAACTGTTTTTGCATTGAAACCTGTTTGGCTCCAGTTTAAAGTGATCTGCAGTGTTTACTGTTTAAAAAACCCCAGAACAGATGTTTATCTCACTTCCTCCCCTGTGAGATCCTCTTCTCTTTGTGTCTTCCTGTTACAGAGCAGCAACAGTCTCACCTCGTCAGTTTAAAAGACTTTCACAAGCTAATTCATGTAAATAAAATGTGCTTGTATACATACTCTGGTGTAAACTGCAGTAGAGGTGACAGAGCTGAGCGAACACCCCCTGCTGGTGCCTCCCAGCACTTCTATAACTGAGGCAAGGAGCATAAAAGTGTCTCTAATATAATTAGACCCGCAAATCCTTGATTCTTGATTTATGACGCCTCGAAGAACGAGCCTCTCTGTGGAGAAAAGTGCAAGTGAACATAAGCATTTAATCTCTTTTTCTATATAATTTGACACGGACTTGAATCCAGCGGCTGCATGTTGAGGATTAATGGAGCTCCGCAGCTGAATGGAACGAGCTGCCAGTCAGTCTAGACTCATTGATTTTCTTTTTCTGCCTTCATCTCCGAGCTACCTTGCCTGCTGTTTTGACTTGATTTAATTCCGTGCACTTAATTCGATTTGTACATCCCATTGAATCCTAATTTAGTTGAACATTTTGGGAGCTCTGAAAGGCCAAACGCGTGCTGCATGGATCAGACGGCTGTGAGGCTGAAGAGCTAATCCGCTGCTCTGTTTTCATTCACAGATACCGTGGACCAAGTTGAAGACTCACCCAATCTCTTTGGTAAGTTTAACCTACTGCACCTGCTGTTCACACACTACTGTTTGTTTTTGTGACGTGTATTTATGCATTTATACATGCATTTAACTGATTTTTTGGAAGACATTTTTTTTTAATTTCTCATAACCAGAAACTGTAAAAAAGGAAATTATCATGTGATTTTCAAATTTCCAACGGTCCTTGAACAAATCACTTTCATCCGGAAAATTGACTAAATCCAGGTTTAAAATCGTGATATTTAATAAAAATTCAGACAAATTAACACACAATTAAAACTGATTTGAATCCATCCTCTGACTGATGATGGTCTGACTGACCATCATCAGTGTTGGGCTGTTCAGAGTTGTTTTTTTTAGCTGTAGTAGTGGTGAAGTGGTGGGATTGTAGCCACTCTCGATGTTGTAGAGGATTCAGGATCATGTTCAAACAGACCTGTGGAGCTTCCTAAAGCACATTTGACGTCTCTGAGTGCCTCTAGCTGCTGGTGTATCTTCCACAGCTCCTCAGTGCCTCAACAGGCTTCTTCAGGGGCCATTTTCTGCATCATGACACTGAAGTTTTGCTCAGGCGTGCTGTGTGTCTGCATCATGGCTGCCAGCTTCTCCCTCATGGCTGCCACCTCGCTGAGCGGGGCGCAGGTGTCAGGCTGGCACATTGCCTTGATGGGCCCAGTCCCCTGGTGGCTGTAATTCCCAGTGCACAGGCTGCTGGAAACCAACCACAACAAGGGAAGCATACGCTGCATTATCTAACGCTCGACTCCACAAAACCTGGATGTTACGAGTGGTCCTCAGGTCTCATACATAAACCTCCAGCACCTGGTGTTTGTAAGCCTGCTGTCTTCATTAATCTGCTTCAACAAACATATCAGGGGAATAAGAGCCTGATTATCAGGACCACATAATACAAGGGTGTTATATTAAAGGTAGCACATTAGCACTTTGCTGAATCTGCTGTTAGTCACTTAACTGTAGAACACAATGTTATCACACCACAAACAATAGCAAGGAAATATTATACAACAGTGTGAAAAGGGAAGCAGCTACTGCCTGGAGGAGGTAGTGAATACAGCGATAAAAAGATTGTTGTGTTTAGAGTTTTATTAATTTGAGATTAACAACAGCATAATTCATAGCATTTTATGGTGTTTTATCTTGCTCAGCTAGCATGACGAGACATCCTGAATTACAAGCAGCCGCCCTGCATCCAGACCAAAAGTGAAACCGTGTTGTAAAAGCGACAGAACAAGCTGAAATGAGGGCTGTCCTGTTTGCTTTGAGACTTCACTTAAATGCAGAACTGCTGAGGAGACCTGACTTAGTGACCCAGTAGGCTAAAATTGACAAATGCTGCACTCAACATGTTATGTATTTTTGGAGCACCTCCATGTTGTCATAAATGATTAATTACATAGCAGAGATGTGTGCAAGGAGATGCTGCTGTCACCAGAATAAAGGAATCATAAATTAGTCTACATTAATTAGTAGGTCAGGGCTACAATTCTTCTTTCTAGTTATTAAAATGTCCTGTTAATTTCTGTGAAATATGAAGAAGTATTAATTTCTTTTCACTTGGCTGTTGCACTGGTTGGGTCATAACGAATTGTTGATGTCATTCAAGCTGTTGGAAACCAGATGACGCTTTACTAATGGAAAGTGCTGCAGCAGCCCAAACAATGTTCCTGTGAATGTTGGTGTGCTATCAACGCTTTCTGTGGATTTCTTTGATACAAATGTTGCAGGAGCTGGAAAATGTGCGACTTTATGAGCCTGTTATGGCTTTTGATCCGTGCTGGGTCAAAGCTACTCGCTCTGTGCTTCCTGTTTGATATAAAAAAAAGCACAAAAACAATAAATTCATTTTTACTTATCAGGCTTCAATATTTCAGCTTCTTGCGTAATTGCTCACCCACTGACCCTCACTTCCCTCGATAACCGCCTCATCTGGCTGGCTGGTTCATTAAGATAGTGTTAGACCGCAGGAGACACTGACATGGCAGTAAAGTTCCTCACACTGAGCTGCTGTCCTGGTCTAAATATATTAAAATGTCTTATCATCGTCTCTCACTTCTCTCTGTCTCCCTCCGTCCTCGGCCTTTTATTAAAGAAC
Source organism: Serranus cabrilla (assembly GCA_903364295.1). Taxonomy (NCBI): domain Eukaryota; kingdom Metazoa; phylum Chordata; class Actinopteri; order Perciformes; family Serranidae; genus Serranus; species Serranus cabrilla. Next base: position 276,663 of record CAFUXE010000384.1, on the reverse strand, counting down.
GGTTCAGTCCTAAATATCTCTGTAACTCAAACACACCTAACATAAAAAGAGGTTTTTGTCTCTGAAGTTAAACTTGTTTAATTTGCCTGCAGACCCTGGATAAAGTGGTGATGGAGATGAGCACCTGTGATGAGCCCCGCCCCCCTAACGGCCCGTCTCCCATAGCAACAGCATCAGGACAAAGGTGAGCACTGCGCTTTCTATTATGCTTCTTGTAAGAATCTCTTCTGTCTGCCTGGACTGAAATAATCTGATTTACAGCATTTCTAATAGGTTAAAGATTCTTAACTTCATGTTAAGAACCAAACTGTCCCAGTTATCATCAAATCTTTTATGCTGCTGTTTGTTATAATTAAGGGAAGAGTATTGAACACTGATTCACTGCGGTAATGACAGACTCACTGTAAGATTAATTCAGGCAGCAACATTATGTTAAATATTTAATATGTTATTTAATGCTTCTATGGATCCCTCAATCAAAACGACAACACAGCAGCTTCTCCAAATTATCCACAGTTGCTCCTCCTTTCCAAAAGAAATGCACTTTGTGATTAAACTCGCAAAAACATTCAATAAAGCAGTTTCTCTTTAAATAAGTCAGTGTTTTTTCATTGCTGTCTGATAACTTCAGATCAAATGTTCTGGAGGTTTAAACCAGGAGCCGAATTATCTGCAGAATTCTCCTCCTCTCCAAAACAAACAGATTAGGTGTTTTAAACCACTAATAACTGTAAATATAGCAAGTTCATGTAAAAATCGCTGTTTCCCCTATGTTGTTTGACATGCCTACGGAAGGACTTGATCCCAAACTGAAAAAAATATAACAAATGAATTATAAAACTGGTATATTGAACATTATTGCAAACATTTGGGATAATGTATGTACACAAGTGCCTTTAACAAATCTTTGTGCTTGTATTTGAACTTCTGTTTAAAGAAAATCTGCTATCAGTACAGACTAGTGATAACATATTGCACCCTGTTGCCAAGCACTGCTTATCATTGTTTACCTAACTTTCTCTCCACCTGTCTGTCTCCTGTGCAGTGAGTATGGCTTTGCCGAGAAGGTGGTAGAGGGGATGTCACTGTCCATCAACTCCATCGTCATCCGGATCAGTGCCAAGGCCTTCAACGCCTCCTTTGAGCTCTCCCAGCTGCAGGTCTACAGCGTCAACACCAGCTGGAGCATCAGTGACCTGCGATTCACCCGCATCCAGGACCCTCAGAGGGGAGAGGTCTGTGTTCATTTATTCCTTTAAATCCAAAGATAACCAGGATGTCGTGTCACATGTCAGGTTTTTTTTCATCATGTCCGTCTGTTCCAGATCCTGACATTCAAAGAGATCAGTTGGCAGATGATCCGTATCGAGGCTGACGCCATCCAGAGCGCCGAACATGAGATGTTGAGCGCCCCGATCCGCCTCATCACCAACCAGTCCAAGATCAGAGTCACCCTCAAGAGACGGGTCAGCCACAAACACACACACATACACACAATCACAATGCATCCTTTTAAAATTCATTCACTTAATGAAATTTGACGGAGCGGGCCTGAAACCCAGACTGCTCTTTGCGGCACCATCTTTTCCACCGTGAACAATAATCCCTCTGTGAGGCTTTACAGGCTGCAGGGCCAACAGCAGTGATTCATCAGACAGCTAGCGAGCTTTTAAACAAAAAACACTACGAATGTCTGTTTTGGAGATGTGGTGATTAAATAAAATGCGGCATGAAGTGCACAAAGACTTTTTGTGTGAGGCCTGTGCAAGTAATTAACCCCATTTGTTTCTTCAGGCTTTTATACAACTGCTGAATGCAGCATTTATCACAATGCACACACACTAAACTCTGCAGATTATGCTGTCAGTGCGATTATAAATTATTGTATAAAGGAATGTTCTCTTTACCTGATAGAGAATATGTAACGTGTACTTCAAGTGTTCAGAATCAGGACGCAATTCCAGGAAAATTTTCTTCACTCCGGCCGGTTATAAACAAACACCTCGCACAATAAGAGAATTTCCCTACGAGTGTCATGTTGCACTAATGGGAGCTCTCAGGCTGCCTCCACCTGCATAATGCATGCGTGTACCAACAGCTCTGCTCTGATACAGATTAAGGACTGTAACGTGGTGGCCTCCAAGCTGATCCTGATCCTGGACGACCTGCTGTGGGTGCTGACCGACTCCCAGCTCAAGGCCATGGTGCAGTATGCCAAGTCTCTCAGCGAGGCCATGGAGAAGTCGGCACAGCAGAGGAAGAGCAGGGCCACGGAGGACCAGGTACTCATGACAGATACACACTTTGTCCTCATACAGAGGACAAATTTCACATTATGTCTCTCCGTTTCCCTTTTCACATTTCCCACATCCCCCCTCCCTCTCCCCGTCTGTGCCCTAATTCCACCCTCTGTGAATAAGCCATGTCATGGTCTGATAGTTTGTCCTTGTGTCCATGGAATCATGTCTGCCCCTCTCTGTCACTCCCCTGATGCCATATGGCGTCTATCTGCCCACACCATCTTTGTCTCTCTGTGTCTCTCAGTCTGTCACTGTTTTTTTTTTTATAAACACACACACTTACAGAATGTACATACATCAGCTGCCCACACAAATTCACACCTATCCAGGTCACAAAACTAACACTGGTCAATTAGATTTCTGTAGTTTGGTCTGTCACGCCATCTGCTGGCAGACTTTAGTATTGCATGATTCAGCTGTTGAGAAATGCTTATTAGTTGTTGTTTTTTTCCACAATAAGTTGATTATTTTTCTTGCATAGCATTCCAAAAAATCTTTTTAAAGGCATACACATACACATGATTCATTTTGCATCATTAACAAATAAAATGCTTATGAAACAAAGAAAAAAAGAAAAACCAATAATAAATAGCAAGAAAATTTAAATGAATAAGTAGAAATACAGTGATATATAGTTTTCCACGTCTCCATTTCCTCTTTCATGTTGACCATATATGGTTCTCAGAGATGGAAGTCTTTCTGTTTGCCTTTAGACATGTAAGTTAGTCAAATGTTTATTAGTTTTAATCACTTTTTCGTTTGAGTTGCTGATGACACAAAATGTTTTAGTCCAGTTTCAGGTGACAAAAAGTCATTACATTTAAGTCAATATTTAGTGATTGCTTTCAATAAAAATGCTTTCTGTGTGAATGTTGGCAGGAATTTTTCTTATTTAGTCTTAGTCCTGTGTCAAGTGTCCGTTCTTAGACTGATTATTTTAACTTTAAACTGTAAACTCCCCTCTCTGTATCTAAAGCTGCTGTGACGACTTAATTTTCCCCACTTTGTGATAAATAAAGTCTTATCTCACTGATCATACTGTCTGTCCCTTTTCGTCCATCTGTTCACCAGGAGTCGTCAGCGCCCCCCTCGGCCCAGCAGGTGCGAACCCAGCAGGCGTCCACAGCAGCCGACCAGAGCGCAACCATGGCCAAGCTGTTCAGCGCCTACGACGTCTGTGAGACGTCGCACCACCTCCAGATCACACACCTCGACCTGCACATATGTGACGATATCCACGCTAAGGACAAAGGTAGCTGACACACAGGGCTGCACATGGTACTGTGTGTTTATCATATACACCTGCTGTCAGGTGCACAACATGTGTTAAAGGCAGAACTCCGTCTGAGATGATCCTTTTAGTTAAACCACAGAGATTTTTAAAAAACATTTGACTGGTTTTTGACTATTTTCCTGTGTGTCTTCCCTCTGTGCAGTGATCAATAAGAGGATAACGGGCGGAGCCATGCAGCTTTCCTTCAGCACCATCACTCTGGACTACTACCCTTTCCACAGAGCAGGTACGACTTCTGTATAACTCTAACATATGTACTTGTATACAATGCTTTGTGCATCCTAAAGATGATGCAATCCATCTGAATTTCTTATTGTTGTTTTGTCACCTTAAATAGAGATACAGCTTTTTTTACAGTGTGGTTTTGTTTTCCTCTCCAGTGTTTCCACGTCTGTCTTCCTTCATTATTTTTCTCTTTTATGCATTTTTGTTCTATTTTTCTCTCATTCTTAAAGTGTTTCCACTTTTTTTCCTGCATATTTTTGTTGTTGTTTTTCTGTTTTTTATACTTTCATCTTGATTTACAAATGTAATTGTTATGTGACAATCGAAGAGGGTAGGAGCGCAACATAAAAAGTTAGAAAGGTCGTTCCATTCCCTGTCGCCAAATAAAACATCATAGCACTGTTGTAGTAAAACAGTGACCTTTAAGTTTCAATAAACTGAATCAATATAATTCAGGGTGAACCAAGGCCAAAACTACAAACTAAAGAATCTACCTGCCCTAAAGTGCAGCCTAAACCCTGAACAACATAAACAAACGAAAAGACATTTACTAAATCTGTCTCTCTAATTTTCAGTGGAAACAGGAGATAAAAAACATGGTAGCTTACGCCTAAAGCTTCAGTGCAATTTAAAAACAAAGGTAGATTCTTATAGCTACTAAGTTCACACTGCTGTGCAGTTCACACTTTATTATATAAAGTTGTGTTGGCCACTAGACCGAACAACAAGATATCACACAGAGAGCAGACAGGTTTGAAGGCTGCGTACAGAAGCATGCTGCTGTCAAACTGCTGCCGCCGGCCTGCTGAAAACATGAGCTTTTTTAAAAGTCAGGGTGCACCCCAGGCTGAACCCACACGTCCAGCCAATCAGAAAGAAGCACCTTTTAATTTTATGACCTCACAGGACAGAGCACAAACTCTCACACAAAACACACAAACACATTTCCAAATCTGGCTGGGGTCGTGACAATAATTTAGAATAATTGTAGTAGTTATAACAAAACAAACCAGCCTTAATTTCATGCTATTTAAAGGAATTGAATCAAAGGTGAATACTAAAAAATGTTATTATGAAAGCAAAGACGCTCACCTGGTTAAAGTACTTCTAGCGGCATCAAAGGAAGCTGTTACAGGGACATGGTGTTGAGGGCAGCCATGATGAACCCATCATATGGAAGAATCAACACATACTCAAGATTTAATCTAATCTAAATGCACTGAAAAATGAGAAAAGTGGACTGTTTATAAAACCCATGACAAAGACTAAAAAAGGAAAATAAGTGGATTATTTTACTCCTGACACAAAGCTTTGTATTCTGTGTTTTTCTTTGTTTTACTTGCATGAAATATTTTTAATGAATAGTGCATAACAATTAAGCACATAGCAATTAAAAGACTGAAGGAAATTAAAGTACATGATTAAAGAAGTTAATAGTAACTCGGTAAGCAGAACAAGAACGTTAGGACGCTCCATGATGACATTCCCATCACTACAAAATCCAACAACTGATGGACGCACATCTTACCTGAACCAATTTCTCCCACTCTCCTTCCTCTCCAGGTGACAGCTGTGTGCACTGGATGCACTACAGCGAGGCCACCAAGACCCGAGAGGGCTGGGCCCGCAGTCTGCTCGACGAGTTCAAGTCCAACGTGGAGATGTTAAAGAGCACGGTCCGAGACCAGCAAGGCCCGGCTCCGGCCCACAGTTCCCCACAGCACGGTAAACACACACGCCTCAGGGTCTACTTATTCATTGCATCCCATGGCACACACACGCAGCACATCATCCCTGTGGGTTTTCTGTCCTCCAGTGTCCCTTAGGGACGATGTGTATGGGCCTCTAGGAAGTCAGGAGAGAGCAGGAGTAGGGCTTAGGGAGTCAGATGGAGGACTCCTAGATTGGAGCCCACACACACAGCCTCCGGCCCAGTGCTGCTGGTGCTTAGAGCCAGGTACAACGGTGTGTGTGCGCACAGCTGCGTGCGGTGATACACACCTTTTGCGAGGCTCAAGGGTCTCTCTTTGGAGAGCTGATTGCTTGATCTGTTTGTCTCCCTCTGTGTCTTTTATTTCTCTGTCCTTCCGTCTGTCTGTCCTTCTCTCCAGGTAAGATAAACACCTCGTCCAGCGCTTCCTTCAGTCCCCCTCCCCCCCAAAGCCCCAAGACCCAGCTCATGTCCAGCTCTGTTGTTCTCAGGATGGCTGACTTCAGCATCTACCAGGTCACCACACACACACACAGCTTCATGTATGGAATCACTGAGACTGCAAACTCACATCACTGCTTACTTATTTTTTCTGTCTTTTCGTGTGTTGCAGGTGTCGACAGCAGACCAGCGTCGCTCCAGCCCCAAAACCATGATCTCCTGCAATAAGAAGTCTTTGTACCTGCCCCCAGAGATGCCAGCCATTCATGTGGAGTTCACAGAGTACTACTTCCCCGATGGAAAAGACTACCCGAGTAAGACTTGTGTGTTTAAGACTCTCGTTTAAGAATCATTAATCCTTATTAGTAGGTCGTGAGCTGTTTTTACTCAGCAGGCCCACTGTTTTGGCTGCGACTTCCTGTCTTTACTTTCTTTTGGATGCGTTCAGCTAATTTATTCAGCTGTGGGTAAGTCATTGACTGCAGCGTGGCTAAGAAGACATTGATTTTCTGAATTACGCCCAGTGCTCTGAATGAGGAATCACCCAATTAATTCATGTTATGGATTTCTCACTAATTCACTCCATTTAAGAAATATGTACGAACACTCGTAGGTTTTCCCTTTTGGCAAGAAAGAGAAAATAGATCTTTCTTATATTTCGTCTCTTCTATATGATACTTCATCTCCTCTACCTCCCCCTCCTCTAGTCCCGTGTCCGAACCTGTACGCCCAGCTGAACGCCCTGCAGCTGGTTCTGGATCCTCGCAGCCTGGTGTGGATCAACCTTTTCGCCCTCGACCTCCGGCAGAGTCTGGAGCAGTTCATGGAGATCTACAAGCTCAACGACTCGCAGAAGCCAGAAGAACACGTCGACATCAAGGTCGACGGCCTCATGCTCAAGGTGAGGTGGGAGGCAGAGAGGCGGACACGTGACCTTTATTCAGGTTTAACTCTCTGAACCTCGAGCAGCTTCAGGACATTTTTGCTGCTGTCATATTTTACTCACTGTGGCCTTGTTTTTCACTGCGATTTCTAAGTCCTGCACCTGTAAGAAAAACAGGACAATCATGGCAGTATAACACAGTTGTAATGCCATAAATGAATCAAGAAAAAAAATAGCTGAGCTTCTTTCATCATTTATTTTACTAAAATAAAATAAAAATTATACTTCTACTTAATCCACTACATTTAGATGCCAGCTTTAGTTACTTTTAGGGTTGATATTTAACATAAAAAACATGATAAATTTAAAGTGATGAGACTTTTTTTTTTTAATAATCCAATAATATATTTGGAATATAAATGGGGTCATTTTGCATAATGAGTACTTTTGGTTTTAATACTTTAAGTACATGTTGATGCTGCTAATTTTGTGCTTTTACTGAAGTTAGTTTTGAATTAAACTTTTACTTGTAGTGAAGTAATTTCACAGTGTGGTATTAGTACTTTTACTGATACAGATACATGTAGAACACATATAAAATATAACTATTTTGAACATTCATTTTCAACTTTCAATTTTAAATGTCCTTCACACTTGTTCAAGTACGGTCAGAAATTTGAAAATCCAACTATAATTTCGTATTTTTACAGTTTCTGGCTATGATAAATTTAAAATCAGTCAGCATGTTGTCAGGTTCAGGGAGTTAAACTGCAGAATGCTTTCTGTGTTGTACTTAAGCTTTTTATTCCTTTTCACATCCTTTCAGCTGGTGATTCCCACCGATCGGGACGCCTCCTGTCCCCCTGACCTGCCTCGCTCCATCTCCGTGCAGACCTCAGAAATGGTGGCCACCAACACGCGCCACCCGGCTAACTGCACGCGCTCCCACCTGGAGGCCCTGCTGCAGGCCTTTGAGGAGGAGCCCTTCTTCTCTCCCTGTTTCTCCTCATTCCCTCGCTCCTCCTCCTCCTTACCCCTCCTTCATCCCGTCTTCCAGCGTCACGCTCATGAACAAGACACCAAGCTCCACGACATCTACCGGGGCCTGGTGGTGCCCACGCTGGGCACAGATGCCCTCAAGATGCCGGCCGCCACTGACTTTTGGGCGATGCACTTTGCTCAGTTTTGGGTGGACTATGAAGGCACCCGCGGGGGAAAGGGGCGGCCGCAGCCCTTCGTGGACTCCTTCCCTCTCACCGTGTGGGCGAGTCAGCCTGCAAAGATCGCCCAGCACCAGGAGAAGCTCAGGAGTGGATCCGGTTTGTCCAGGAGCACATCTGGGGAGGCTGTCGCCCGTCTGCAGAGGAAACGATTATTAAAGGAGTTTTACAGCACTGATGGCGTTCCAGCATCCGCACAAAATACAACACCGCCTCCCAGTAACGGACTCCATAAACCCCTCTCACTGGACAGTCTGCCGTCCTCCTCCTCTTCTTTGTCAACATCAAGTAAAGATGCAGATGTTCATGTGTTGGTGCATGTGCAGAAGCATTTAAGTGCTCAGGTATGTTTTTCATTCTTATAGTTTGCAACACTGCATGATATGTGGTGATGGATTTATGCATAAAGCAACAATGTGATTTTGTTTTGGTTATTACTCATTAGAAACATTGTTACATCACACCACAAGGGTGCAAAGATTTTGAGAAGAATAGCAATTTTTCTCTTGCTTTAAGTGCTAAAATGACGCTAATGTGATGCTTGGATGCAATTTATTTTTACATCTATTTGAAAAGTTATTGTAATGTCCTTAGAGGACAAAGCTATGTATTTACATTATTATTAGCATTATCTTCCAGTTTAACTGAGTAAAAACTTTTATTAAACTTTAGTCCTAATAACCAAAAATGTGTTTATTTAAGCCTTTAAATGCCAGGTAGTTTACATACCGTGCGTACAGTTGTTTTTAATGAAAAACACACATCATTCTAATTCTTTTCTGTATACTAAATGCTCTGGGATTTTTTTTATTTTTGTTCACAGTCTGTGATGCATTACATCTAACACTGCAGTGCTCCGTAATACAGCACCAATAACTCTTGTGGAAATCAGGAAAACAGCGTGTGAAAAATGATTCAATCTGGTAGATCCAAGAAATAAACTGTCGTGGCCGTGGGATCAAAAACTGTGGTTTTAATGGGTTCTAGTGGGGATGATTTTGTCCTTAACACCCTTGCCAAAATATATGCCATATGCATTAACAAAATGATCGAAAAATATAAAAGCCAAAAATGTTCCTAGTGAGGCACAAGGGTAAAGACATTTTTCATTTATAGCCAAAATGTGCTCGTTCCACCCTATAAATGTGGTGATTTGCTACTTTTATCTGTTTTATATTGCTGTTATACGTCTTTAATATGACTTTGGTCCGTGTGTGCAGGTGAGCCACCGGCAGTACGTGTTCCTGATGCATCTCCAGCGCAGCATCAAAGCGCTGCAGCAGACGCTACAGCAGGACCTGGAGGAGATGTGCTCCAAAAAGGACCGCAAGGATCCCTCTCAGCGTCCTGCAGACCACCAGCCCTTCACCGTCTGCCTGGGCCTCCTGCTGAAAAGTGCAGAGGTGTCCCTGCTCCTGAAGCCCGTCCCCCCGCCTGAGGGCTCAGGATCTCCTATTGGGTCCGAGCTCTCCCCCTCAGAGAGCCGAGGAACCCTGGAGCCTGGGAGTGATGCAGGAGAGGAGAAGGGGAGCGAAGGAGCTGGATCTGAAGGAGGAGCAGCCAAAGGGGGCTGCACTGTAGACCAGCTGCTGTGCAGTGAAGTCTCGGAGGTCGGACCCTCGCACGGTCCCGCCCCTCTGGTCCCAAACACCTCTTCAGCTGCACGCCCTGACTTGAATCACAAAGCCTCGCTGGAGGAGAGGACTTTGGCTAAGAACTCTGGGAGGTGGAGTTCAGAGGACGGCGGCGATGCGGTCGTAGACGGGTTGGCTGGGGGTGAAGACGCAGGAGCTAGACTAGACTCTAAAACCCAGACCAGTGACCCCCTTTCAGAGTGGAGCGACAAAGACAAGACTGCAGCCGCCAAGATGCCTCAGTCCATATCCAGGTATTCAGTTCATCACTCAGAAAGGCTGTTAATTTATATCACAGTGTCATAATCACTAACGTATGACAAAACTGTGCTGGATTAATATCACACTGTTGAGTTCTATAAACATCAGATTTATACATTTAAATTGCTATAATTTGACTTTTTTATATTATTAAAGCTCATAACAGTGTATAAAGTAGTTTAAATGAACACTCTTGACAATTAAAACACTGCTTATATAAATGCATCAATACAAAAAATATAATATTTTTAGAACATATAAAACAATCTGCATAAGGAGTACTTTTACTTTTGATACTTTTAATAACTTTTAATTTTACTTAAGTAATTTTCAATGCATGACTTACTTGTAGTGGAGTATTTTCAGTGTGATATTAGTACTTTTACTTTTGATACTTTAACTTTTGATACTTTTTCCACCACTATTTTTAGATTTTGTTGATATGAATCAGAATATTCCCCCTCTGTGCTTCACTACTGAATCTAACGAATGAGTCTTTCTCTCTGTCTGTTCCTGAACACAAGAGCTGTGTGTTGAACTCCTCATGAGTGTTTGTCAGTATGAATGTTCAGCCGTCACACACGTCTCTGACATCATCAGTGTCAGTCGGCCTCGAGCTGCCGTGTCTCCCTGTGCGTGTTTCCTCATCCACCGTCTCCATTTTCAGCTTCTCGTACTCACTCACTTCCTTTTCTGCCTCTTAACCTTCGCTTTGACCCATGTGAGGTGTGTGTGTGTGTGTGTGTGTGTGTTTTCTCTCTACAAAGGAAAGGAAGTTTGTCTGTGGTTTCTGACCTCCTCAGCTCCTCAAACTCCAGCAGATCCACCTCCCTTTATTCCATGTCCAACATGTAAGGCACTGGATCTGTGACTCGCTGTACTGAGTGTGTGTATGTACTGTGTGTGTGTGTGAGTCCCCTATGGGCATGCATTTGCATGTGTGCATGACACGCTGGTCCTCGTCTGTGTGTTTTGTCTGTGTGTGTAAACGAGTGGACCTGTTGGCTCGTGGTGACGGTGGAGATGAATAACCTTCTTGTTTGTGACATTTTTTTTTTAGCCTTGTGTTCTCCGTCTGTGGGAGCCACTTTGATTTATCCTTTGTGATTTCTTTTTTTTTCTTCTGTGGATTGTTTCTTGCGCTTGGGAGGATAGCACACTTGGTTCTTACATGACCTTAAACAACACCACACAAAGGAATGAAGCCATATTTAATTCATGATTTGTAGAGTAATCGCTGTCAGCTCCGTGAGAGCGCAGCAGCCTCTGCTCGGTGTCGGCATCAGATAAGACAAAATAAAAGCACTGTACATATTTTTTCTCCTCTCTTCTGCTCTCCTGAAATATAACTGACTGTCGCTATCAATCAGCCAATCACAAATGAGTCGATCAGAATCTGTGGCATGCATGGACCGTGTTGCCCAGGGCCGATTTCAAACTGCACTGAAAGATTAAAACGATGTCTCTCTCTGTCTGTAGTGGTCGTTTGATGCGGGACCGCTCCCAGTCCAGTTTCTCTGTGTCCTATAAGAACATGAAGAAGAGCCCGTCCCTGCAGTCGCTGGACAACATCTCCATAGACAGCTACCTGATGGAGGACGGAGACACGTACAGTCTGCTGGAGAGAGGTGCAGCAAACATTCATGCACATAAATGTACAGAAAATAATACCCAGACTACGGTCAGGTCTTTTTTTGTTTTTGTTTTTGCTCCTGTGACCTAATTTTTTACTGCAGTATATAAGGCCTGCACGGCATCATCGTGTCCTGAAGTAGGAATACGTCAAAACTCTCTTTTGTCCAATATAATGCAGTTATAAAAATCATAGAGATTAAAACATGTTAATTGAATTTCTTTTATATAATAGCAAACTTCTTCTTCAAATTCACCAAAATCATATAATGAACAAGACATTTTCTCTTGAGGAAAACCATTAAATCTTTCTGTTTTAATCGCTACTTGTAACTCAGATAGAAAAATATATCTATAAATCTGATTGTTGCACATATAATAGTAGTGAACCGTCCTGACCAGCAGCTGGCAGCATTGTTCTGATATATCAGTGATGTACAGTATTACAGTGGAAGCTTCTTTAGTCTCCTGATATATTGATAAATGCATAAAAGTCACGTGTGTGTGTTTCGTCTTTGGAAGTAAAATGTGTTTGTGTTCATGTGGCGCACAGACGACGTGTCCATCTCAGGCTTCAAGGACGCCATCAGCGAGCAGAGCGCCACGGAGAGCGCCACCGAGGCCGTGACGGGTCAGGAGCAGGAGGGAGGCGTGTCCCCCGACACTGTCAGCGCCACCTCCCAGAGCATCGACGACCCCACCAAAGACATAGTAAGATCAGTTTGGAAATAACACAAAATGTCTGGAAGATATATTCTGCAAGTCACATAACTCCACATTAATATTGATGTTGTGGATCCATATCTCATCTAATTCACTGTTACGCCGCTCTCCGTGAAGAATAATATTTATTGCGACTGTGATTCATACTCTCAGAAATTATTCCGGCCTAAAAATATCCTGTTCGTGTCAGCGATTCACACACAATAAGGAGAAGTGTGGAGGATTTAGAAATGTAGAAAGTATAGAAACCTGCCAAGAAGAGACCCGGGTGATGATGACGCTGATGGTTTTCGTTGGTCCCCCTCCTGCAGGTGTCCGTGCTCGTGCTGAAGGTGCAGTCGGTGTGTGTGGGCATGGAGGCGGTGGGCGAGAGCGCGGCCGTGGCCCTGGAGGTGGGACGGGTCACACCCAGCCAGCTGGGGAACGTCAGCCTGAGACAGTACCTCAGCAACCGCAGCCTGGGTGAGAACAAACCTGAATACAGGGCTCATTGTGCTGAGATATGGTGCTTTTTATTTGAGCTCTAAAACGATGCTTCACAGTTCTTCTTTCTTTTTCTTTTTTTGCATGATTTCATATTTTGACTCACATTTGAATGTGTAGTAAACATTACAGGTGCTATGAGTAATTTTTTTTTAACCAACAGAGGAGCATACACATTTACATCCAATTAGAATAATATATTTATTTATATTTTTTTTTATTTTAGATAGGTTTTTAAAGATGCATAAATCATGTTACTATATCAGTGTACAAACATACACAATACAAATGAAAAAGAAGATAAAATTAAATAAAAAAATGTATTAAATAGAAATAAAACATTAAAAAAAATGGAAATAAAACATAATAAATAAATAAATAAAGAGTACAAATGGTTCTCCTACAGCTAATGTGTCACAGTTAAAGTTATTGCAGAGTGTTATTTTACAGTACAGACAAGAACAGGAAAAGTAAAAATACAAGCAGAGACGATACAGGAAAAAGGAAAAAGGAAAAGTTGAAGGTTATGTCCAACAAGTTTTTCTGCTTACATAAAACAAAGAAGAAAAACTCCAGATTCAGCCAGACACTGAAAGATGATGGTACATAGTAACTTCCTCCATGTAAAAAGATGCAAAGCAGTTTATGGAAATAGGTCTTTTATTTTGAAAAGCATTCATAACAGTGACATCTGTGTTCAGGTGAAAATCTCTTCAACCCTGGTCTCATTTGTTTATTTAATTTGACTGTTATGGTGTAAAAAGTTGCTTTTAATATGATTTTTATATTCTTTTACACCAAACTTCCATATGAATATCGTGAAAATTCATCAAGCATAATTTTTGCACACTTCAAATTGGCAAAACACTGGAGTAAAGAACAAGCTGCTCCTGTTTCAAATTGTGAGCTGGATGATTACATAAAACAAATCCACCAAAATAGACTTCTGTCGAAGTAGGCTGCAGCCTGTTTCAGAGGTCCAAACTAAAGCTGGAGATGAAAGTGAAGGGACATTTGTCAAGATTTAAGCTCACAAGTAGGTCAGCTACCAAACAAGGAGGAACAACAGGGGAATCACTGCACCACATGTGTGTGTCTGTGTGTGTGTGGATTTAGACTAAAGCCACACAGCCAAGTTTTTTTTTTCTTTTCAGATTATCTTTTGTGGTATTTTTCTTATTTGTCAGTGAGAGGAAACAGGGGGACAGAGAGGGGAAGCTCATGTGATAAAGGTCCTAGAACAGACTGTGCTGTTGGACGCTCGTTAGCCGACCCGTCCTGCCTGCTCACATCTAACAGGAGACAGACAGATGGACGACCAGCAGCAGCATTATTAACAAGAACAGGAGATGTTTGGATATGCCAAACACTTCCTCGTGCCAGGTTCTTAAATGTCAGAACTGATTGTTTTTCTTCGTCTTTCATTATAGTAAACTGAAGATTTTGGGGTTTGGTTGAATAAAACAAAAGAAAAGACATTTGATGACGTCACATTGGGCTACTAGATATTGTTACAGACATTTTCACTGAAAATAATAAGCATATTAATCTATACTAACAAAAAGCAATCATTAACCCTAGTCTGTATGGAATGCCATTTAAGTCGATATATAATAACATATATAAAATAAATAAATTAAAATAAGCCTCTAAAATAAATCCTGAATTAAATAAATAAAGGTTTGAATATATAAATAAATACATTAGTCAATATATTGTAGTTGAATAAATAAATAAGTTTTTAATTTAAAAAATATAAACTTTATTTATTTATTCCCTAGGTATTTATTTATTGGTTTCTTAGGCATATGTTTTTATTCAATTATTTAATAGGCTTATTTATTTTACAGCCTTATTTATTTATTTATTTATTTATTTATTTATTCATATATATTTATATATTAATTTACTTCATATGCTTATTTATTTTGTATTTCTTAGGCATATTAATTCATTTATTTCATAGGCCTAGTAATTTTTTTTTTAATAGGCTTATTAATTTATTTAAAAGGTTTCTTTATTTATTTGTTGATTTATTTTATAGACTTCTCTATTTATTAATTCATTTATTTTATAGGCTTGCTTATTTATTTATTTAAATATGTATTTATTTATGTAACAGGCTTTGTTATTCATTTATTCATTTATTTATTTATTTATTCATTTATTTCATGGGCTTATTTATTTATTATTGACTTGGTATTCCATAATCTGAACCCCTGAATGTCGTAGAATAAGTTGAGCATTATAACACACACACCAACACACACACTTACACACTAACACAGCCACCCCCCCACTCCTTTTATTTACCTTGCCATAACTCCCCACAGGTATGGTGTGTTCTGTACCAATACCTGCTCAGAGCAGCCAAGGTAACTGCTGTGTGTTAATTCACCATCTGTACCTTAACATGCATGCTTGCCTCAGCGTGTCTGTTTCCACCTGTGTGCGTGTGTACAGGTTGTGTGTGTGTGTGTGTTTTCTTCCAGTTTGTCAAATCTCATTTCCAGGACTTTTTTTGCTCGACGGCATGCACTGCAGATGCACATAGAAACGGCAAGCGATCGCATGAAGCTCGTTTTTCAGCAGCCGATGGTGTTTATGTGACATTGAGATCTCTTTCCTCCAGCGCGTGTGCACATGTGTGTGTGTGTGTGTGTGTGTGTGGCACTTGAGAGAGGTTAAATTTGACAGTAATGGAGTGAGTGGACCCATTATTTGCCACATTAGGCCCACAACCTTTAAGTGTGTGTATGTGTGTGTGAGCCAGATTCAAATTAACTGCACCCATTTGTGCAGCGTGGTGTTAACCCCTGATCTCCCCATTCACTGCTCTGCCTAATTCGTCCTCTCCGTGTCTCCCCCTCCTCTCCCCTCTCCTCCCTCATCTCTCCACTGCAGCAGACTTTGCAGTTTCAGTCCAGTGATTCAGGCAATGAGAGAAACGCCGGCTTTACTCCTCGCTACCTCTCCTCCTCCTCCCACTATCTCACAAGAGCAATCCCTCCTCCTCCCTCTCTTCTCCTCCACCTTTCCTCCCCCCTCTCCCCTCCAGCTCCTACTCCATCTTCCTACTAATCCTCTGTCATTTAACCCCCCCTCTTCACCTTTTCTTCCCTTCATCTCCCTCCCTCTCTAGGCCATCTTTCCTCCTCCCTCCCCTGTCTTATCACAGTCACTCAGTCCCTCGCTGCTGGCTCCCTCCTCCCTCTCCTCACCCACTCCCCCCTCTCTCTCTCTTTCTTTCTCTCCATTTCCTTCGACCCTATAGCGCCCAAGATTGAGAGAGAATATGTCATTTTCTGTGAGAAAAGCTGACAGCATTGTGTGTATGCTCGTGAAATTGCTCCGTGGTATTA
This sequence comes from Serranus cabrilla, assembly GCA_903364295.1. Lineage (NCBI taxonomy): Eukaryota > Metazoa > Chordata > Actinopteri > Perciformes > Serranidae > Serranus > Serranus cabrilla. The sequence goes on along the minus strand of CAFUXE010000384.1, from coordinate 260,494 downwards.
ACCCTCTCTTGACTTTCCTTCAGAGAGCGTTTTAAAGGGATGTGACGCACTTCTCACAGTCACAATGAAAACATTTGTTCCTATAAGTGGCCATTTTCATGCCTTGCTGAGTGTTTCGCCTGTTAACAACTTGTGCCTGTAATTGTGTGCTTGCCAGCTCAATTTGTGTGTAAAGTCTGTGTGAAAAGGAGGGTTTTAATTACCCTCTCCTCTGGGTTTCACACCTCTCCACCTTGTCTTTCATCAGCTTGTGTCTTTCTTCTCTCCGCCTCCTTTTTTTTTTTCAATAAACAGGAATCATATCATCACATTTCGTGGTGTCAAATTCAGGTCGTTCCCTGAGCTGTGCACAGTTTCCAGCACATCTGAGTGTCTAATTCATGAAAAGGAAGAGGAAAAATGATTCAATGGTTAAAACTTCTCTTTGAATCCTCAACACTTAGGTGGGAGTTTCCACCGATCCCTCTAATCCTCTAGTCCTCGGAAATAATTAAACATCACTGCAGAGAGGAGCCCGTGGGATTGTACAAAATCTCAACTCTCCTTCAGCCCACCTTTTTCTTAATTCCTTCCTGTGCCTCTCTTTTTCTCCAAACTCACTTTGCTTTTTCGGTATATCCAACTTTCTCTGACTCCTCTTTCTGATATTCAGCTTCCTCTGACTTCACCTTCGTTTAAACCTGGCCTTAACATGCACCCTTTCTTTTTTTAGAGTGAGCAAAATGACATAAATCAAGCTGTAAATGTGCTCAATATGATGACGACTTGAAACCTTGTGAAAGTGAATATATTGGACCTCATCCATGCTTTTTTAAAATAAAGTGTTGGTGATTTTATGTTATGGGCGAGTTCACTAATCCCCGCAAATGCCATTTGATCAGAAACATTTCTGTGCACGCCCTCAAAGAGTGGATGAGTCATCAAAAATGAGAAAAAGGATGAAATAGAACATATACACAAAAGTATTTTCTGACACCAAACTGAACGATACTGAATTTTTGAGACTAATATTGACATCAGTATTTAGAAGTTTTTAAAAGATCAGTTAATGATGTAAATATAAACACAGAGTGCAGGCAAAAAGTGGTTATACAGCTCAATTAGATTTGTTAGTTGTTGTCTTTTTAAATTGTGACAAAGACAAGACAGTAGATTATGACAATCTTTTTAAATGACCTCAAATTTCTTGTTATTTTACAGCTGATATAAACACAATACCAATATATCTCCAAAAAGCTAATATCTATCTTTCTCTAATACCAAGAGATGACTGAGCAGTTTCCACAGGGGCACAGAGTCTTTAACTGAGTCTTTAAAGCTGGAGTAGGCTGTTTAATTTTAGTGTCATTCAGCCAAAAGTTTCTAATAATCTTTTAGCAGTGAAACTACACTTTTAGCTCTGTTTTCAGTCTTTAGAAAATCTAGTTCAACTACAGATGTTCATGTCCCTTTAGATGATGAAAGCCTGATTCAATGTTGAAAAATCCTGCAGAAAAAGCTGTTAATCCAACTTAGGCAACAACTGCCTACACTTAAAGAAACACAAAACAGAAGACGAATTTCTCAAAAAGAGTCTGACAAATCACACAATAAACTGTGTAAACATCTGCAGCACTTTTTAGAGATTTAGCAGCTTTAACACACAACTTCAGTCAAAAAGCAGATTAAATATCATGAGAACTCCTTTAACATATTGGGTGTATTTTAAAGTCAGGTGTTCGTGTATTTCAGCTGAATCACCGCCACCTCCACAGTTTGACTCCGAAGCTAAAGCTAATGCTAACGGCTGCCTCCGTCTCCTCCCTCACAGCTGGCGGTGAGCTCAGCGGAGCGTCCGCCGGGAGCCTGCACGCGCCAGAGGTGCGGGCTCGCCTCGAGAGCGGGCCCTGCGCCGCCGCTCACTCCCCGCTGGCCGAGCGCAACGGCTTCCTGCAGCTGCGTCTCCATGGATACCAGGCCAGCTTCCTGATGTCCACGCTGCGCAACTTGGCTCACTTCCTGGAGGACGACTCTGCGCCGCAGGTGCTGCCCATGGAGATCAGCGTCAGGGACACGCACGTCAATTTAAAGGTGAGATCCACGATTTTTTCTGGGTTTATCACGAGACATACAGATGGACGAGTAGTAGTAAAAATACTAACAAAAACAGGAAATATTTTCCACAAGATTCAAGTTGGTTTTCATGCAAAAATGCCAAACATTTGAACAGAATTAATTGCTTTTCTTGGTCATAAATTATAGTAAACTGAAGATTTTGGTGTCACATTGGGCTGCGAGATATTGTTATAGATATTTAACTTTTCTCCAATGTTTGGATTAATTGAGAAAATAATCAGAATATTAATTTCTAATAATAATAAAAAAAAATTATTAGCTGCAGTCATAGTCTGTGTGGAATGCCATTTCAGTCGATATGAAATAAAATAAAAAATAGAATAATAAGCCTCAGAAATTAATCTTTAAATAAATACATGATGGTTTAAATATACAAATACAAATACATATTTTAAAAAGGCCTCTGAAATTCATCTTTAAATAAAGAAATTAAGGTTTAAATATAAGAATAAATCTGAATAAATAAATTAGTTGATATGCTGTCGTTGAATAAATAAAAAGGTTTTAATTTTTAAAAAATGACATTTTTCAAAGGATTTCTTTTGTATTCTTCTTCATATTTCTTCTGAGAACCTTTTATTTCTTCTTCTTTGAGTTTCTTGGTTTCAGAGTGTGGAAGCGTTTCTTTCACCCTGAGGTTATTGCTGCAGAAGTTTCAGCAGGATATTTGTCCTGTTTTTGGTCCCCATCCTGTTTCAGTAATGGACCCCATAACTCAGTGACATACAGTACAGCAGCTCCTGTAACCGAGCTAAAGATTTTGAACCGTGTCCTAATTGGAATTTGGATTTGAACTGAATGTTTAATGACATAGAAAGGCCTTTCTGCCTCCTCTCTTGGGTGCCTTCACGGGTGAGTAGATTTACTCTGGAACTGATGTGGAAACCTGGAAGTGGATCATTTTTCTCTCAGCACCCTCCTCCTCTTCCTCTTCCTCTTCCTCTTCCTCCACACACACATCAAAACTTACCCTCAACATGTGCCGTCTCTGTTCAGGACGACGGCCCCCGGGACAATCCCTCCGACTCCGAGGCGTCCCCGATCACCCTGCACGTGGACAGCCTGGTCATACACAGAAGAGACGACGGCTCCTTCTCTATAGGAGGTGAGAAACGCACGCTCATTTCTCCTCCGCCACATATTCCCACCTCCACTTCAGCGCTGATTCACTGCCGTTATATAACGTGTCCTATTAAATGCTTTTAAGTCCACGCTCGGCACTTCCACACCTCCAAACCCGCTCCTGTTGTCTCTGTTTCTCCTCGCAGTGGACACGGCGGCCGAGGCCAATCCCAGGAAAGAGGGCGCGCTGATTGACAGCCCGCTGACTCCCGTCCCTGAGGTGGTGGGCGGCGTCTGCAGCGTACCAAAGGCTACACAGACTCAAGCCCCGCCCACCAGCCCTCCTCCATCGTCCAGAGAGAAGGTGAGGCGCACAGCGTTCTGTGGGGGTACATGAGAAAAACACAGGCACAAAAATCCGCCCACAGCACCTGCAGACCCTTAAGGGCGATCATTTCATGAAAGCCACACACACATTCTTGCTGTTTTTTCTTCTCCTACAAACATGAAACCGCTCGCTCTGTGGGCCGATGTAAAAACACGGAGTGCCAGGTTTTGGTTTTGCCGAGCTATTCCAGTTCTCTGCTTGGCTTGCATTTTGTTTACAGTGGGAGTGATATTCATAAATATATGCAGATTACAAGCATCACATTTTCAGTTGGAACCTTAACAGTTGCATAATGCTGTTTAAGTCATTTGGTTTAAACAATACAGGCAGTTTGTTTACCTTTAACAGGAGCCAGTTAAGTGTTTTCTGATCGGTCACGGCACAAGTAGTTTACTGTTACATTTAGGGGAATCAAGTTGGATATTTTTGGTAAATTTGTGGGTTTCATCACAAAACAGTATGAGATCGATTCATTAGACAACAGTATATCTGCCGATATCACAAAGTCTGACACTGTATGACTTCAGAACTCACAAAAAACTACTAAAACATGAATTAACCATTTCATTTCTGAGCTCTCCCAGATATTTAAATGAAAAACAATCCATTGTCTGGTTAACTTAAAGAGCCTGTGGTGATCTTCTATCTGTGTGCTCAGTTTACTTCTCAAAACAAAACTGGGATTTTCAAGATAAAAGCGTATATTAAAGACGGCGTTATCAGTGAGATCGTTCACCAATGAATCCATATATTGATCTTTATAAATGTATCGTTACACCCCTAATATTGTATAACAAGACGAGGCTTAAAGCTTCTGAAATGACCATAAAATAAATCATTTGCTAAACATTTTTCATCAAACGTGCTACAAAAACAAACACACAAACAAATAAACAGGCTCCTCTCTGTGTCCCTTCTTCTGCAGATGCTGACAGAGGAAAACGAATGTTTGAAAGTGGAGCTGTCCCGAGCCAAGATGGCGCTGGCCGAGGCTCAGATGGAGAAGGACTCGCTGCTGCACCGCATGAAGACCCTTAAAGTCAGCCCCAGCTAGAGCCGGCTCTCTCCTCTCACCGGGCGGGCAGCAGCTTAATTAAAGGCAACAACAACAAGCAAAGAAAAAGAGGGATTCCTTCACTAAAACGGCTCCCTTTACGCGCTTATTTGTTGAGTGAGCCACCATGTGACTTTAGACTTCAAAATAATTCCCTCATAAAGCAATGCAGAGTCTGCGGAGGCTCAAAAATACACGTTTTTACACGCTTGTCGTCGGTTTCCCTCTCTGGACCTCGGAGGCTCGGAGAGAGCTGAAAAGGGAACATGAAGTGGGACTAAATGTGTGTTTGTGTGTGTGTGAAAGAAACAGAATGATATCCATGGTTGTGCCTACAGAAATCCCCTTCCCACACTATTCCTGTCGTGCAAGTTATTAAAAGAATCACAGCTAACCTTAGATGAGCTTCATTCAATCCTGTACGTGTGAAGGAACACTGAATGTCGTATCTTCAGAGGAATGTCTACAAAAAAAAAACGACTTATTTTGCACTGCACAGAAACTAAACTTGTAATTTAGTGCTTTCATATTCAGAGAGGACGAGACAAATCATGCCCTCGCTCGTCCTCGGAGCGTGTACAGTGTATATTGTATAAGAATGTGAACACATGACTATTTTCTTCAGATCTTTGAATGGTTATGCCGTGTTTCAGTTGAATACGTGTGTGTTTGTTTGTTTGTCTCGGCCAGAACAAGCATTTCATTACAAGTAGAGGATGAATTTATATCTTGTCAGTTCCACAGCTTTGTCAGCAAAATACCCCCATAACGTCCGATTCCCCCGCTCCTATTTTTCTACGTGTAAATACTTAACATGTGCAGCACTTTTAAAACTGAGGCACTGTAAATACGACTGAGAGAGAACAAGAGAAAGAGAGAGAAACGTCGGTGTGCGCTCCCTTCTAAAATAAAAAGGAGTAGGAAAATTAAGGCACATTGAAGCTGCCTGACTGCATATATACGTGTGTGTCTTTATGTAAATTTCTAATCTGCCATGTGTGATTTTTTTCAAGGATAAGCGTCGACCATATCTGCTGCTGCTCCATCATTCTTAACGCCTGTGTGACGACTCCTGAGTAGATGTTAAAACCGACTGACAGCACAAAGACGATAAAAGGACCCCAGACTTTGCTCTCACAGCGGATTCAGTGCATCCGTCAACATCAGTCTAAATATGCAATAATCCGTTCTTCAGCTCGGCCCGTTTCATTTCACTTTCAAAACACGTTCTGGTTCCCGTAAAAGACATGAAACACCACTGGTTCTCTGCACTCATGTGGTATCACGACTTGAAATGTCAGGGTTGGGTTTTAATCGAGATTGTATGGGAGGGAGAGGAAAGTTTGTCTTTTTTATCTCGTGTTTTCCCTCCACTCATCCCTTCATCACAGCCCCTTCTCCTTCTCCGCTCTCTGGGAAACTCCAGCCTCTCAAACCCTGTGGAGGAAAGAAAAAGACACAAAGTAATAAGTTGTATTTTGTCTGTCAAAGCTGCTGAAATACTGATGAAAATAAAAGGGTATCCAGTTTAAAATGTTTCACTTTTGTATGTTTTTTTGTGTAGATTTATTGGCAAACATTTGTTTTTCCGTACTTCATAAAACATCTGCGCTCTGGCAGAATGCTGGATATCAAAACTTTATTTGGTGTTGACTACTGATGCACGATTAGTCCTTTAAAGGTGAAGTTTGGTTCTACTATATAAGATACTTATTCACTCTGAGTGTATTATCCTCAGTAGGTTGTGGTCAACAGCATGTTAGAATAGTTTGGGATTATTTTTGTTTTCAAAAGCAGCATTTAATTCAATATCATTTCAAGGTCACATTCCCACAAAACCAACATCATATGGATGCATGTAGTTCTATCTCACCACTTTAAATAGGAAGTTTCTTCTTTCTTTATTCATTTCTTTTCAACATTTATGTCTCATTTTCAAGGTTAGAATCAGAAAAAAGTGCATAAACAGCTCAAGCAAAAACACATTCAGCACAGAGACTTTTTACGTCTTGTTTGAAGCTCAGAGCACGAGTTCATTTTGTGCAGCATTTCTAAATTAATTAGAAACAAATCTGCGGACAAGTTTTCTCTGTGTTGAGCCGAGAAGAGAAACTCGACTTAAATGTGAGTGCAGCCTGTAATGAGCCGCGCTGAACCACTACAGTCGAGTGTTTGGACTTTGTGCACATAAATGGTCATGACATTTTACGGCTGGTGTAGTGCAGTGAGTCATAGAGGGGCATTAAGTGTGTGTGTGTGTGTGTGAGGGAGGGAAAAGTTCTGCTCTGCTGCTATTTACATAAATGTCTGTTTACATACTGCAGCTTAATGTTTCTGTGATGACGGCTATGTTTCAGTGCAGGACCATTTATGAAGGCAAAGCATGTACACATTCATTTATATACTGTGTGTGTGTGTGTGTGTGTGTGTGTGTGTGTTAGGACTACATACAGCTGGATTGTGGTGTATACGATGAAAGAGAGCAGGCATCAGTTTGTGTGTTGGCTCAGTGTTTTACTTTCTGCTTTCTGTTTTATTTCTCCACCAGAGCTTCGCTGCAAATATGGTGATCCTGAGATTCTGCTGTAATAAAATTAATGAGGGCTGAATTCCATTTAGCTGCTTCAGGTTCAGTCATGAGAACAAGTTTAATCAGTAACTCAGTGTGCAAAGCCTTTAATGAGCTTTAAATATTAGTGTTTTTTCTGAGTTTTGACTGTTTTTCAACGTTGTTGTCGTCTTTCTTAAAAAATAATAATTAAATCGTAAATATTATGAAAGAAATTGTTATGGGCATTTAAAGTTTTTTTTTATTTGTATTATTATTTTTCTTTTGACAAATTAAATACTTTAAATATTGCCAAAAAAAATCAACATATATTTAAGTAATTGCAGCAGTATATAATTTAAATTCCTCGTTGCTGCATGATTTGCTCAATGTAACATTTATCATCATTCATCAAAATAACTTCTGCTGAAAAAATAAGTTTAGAAATGTTGATCTACAGAAAATTTAGATCATTTTTAATTTAATTAATGTATTATTTATTTTTTTAAAGCAAAAAAAATCCTCAAATTGTCTTGTGTCTTTAGTTTCAGCTTCTTAAATATGAAAAAATAATTTGATTTCTGTTAATTAAATATTTTTGTATATTAGACATTTGTATAATGAGGCATTGGCTCGGGGACATTTTCACTTTTATGTTTTTTTTTTTTTGCTTTCTATATTGTATTTATATACAAAAGACGTTTTAAAAAATAAAATAATATTATAAAACGTCAAAAATAATTACATAAAACTATGAGGTCCAACATAAATAAAAATAATAAAATATATTTTAAAACACACAAATGTTTCTTCCCCTAACAGTTGACATAAAGCGAGGAAATAATCATTTAATGATTTAAAAGAATGCATGCAATTATTCCCTGCAGCCTAAAAATCCCTTAAATCAGCAACTCGTTTTGAAGAGTTCAGCAGCAGGACACAGCACTTGTAGGAGGAGCACTTGAAGGCAGCACTCCTCTTTAAATTCCAATTAAGCAGCAGAGGGAAGCCGCCAGGCGTGTCCCGGCATGCACCGGCGGCAGCGAGGGGGCGCCGCGGAGAGGAGGGGGTGTGTCTGCTTCCCAGGCTGTCAGTGGACAGATCACAGCACGTTAAAAACCATCCTCTGCCTTTATTCTGCGCTCTAACATGACAGGGAGGGTGTTTTAGGAGCTCACCTGCTTCCAAATCCCGCAGCAGTGAACGCACCTCCAGCAGCGTAGAGGGCTACTGCGCATGTGCGGGTTTGATGGAAGTTAATGGTCTGAGAGGCAGCAAGAAGCGCAGCCGGTGTGTCTGAGAGAGAGTTTTTAAAGAGTCTAACAAAGGCATCGCCTCCTGTTGGTGTTGTGGCATCACCACCATCATCCACGCCCCAGACTGTACAGTCAGGGAGGAAGTCAGCGGAAGACGGAGGCTCGGCTTTCAAAATAAAAGCTTGGATTTGCAAAGGGAGAATCCAGGATCATACAGTCTATGTTCAGGACCGGGGCTGGTTAAAACTTATATTTAGTGTTGCGACATAATCATGTTAGTGATTATTAGGCATCAGAAAATGCAGGCAAACAAATGCAATTAAAATCCAGATGTATTTTTTGTTAAGTTGTTTTAATTTGATACATGTTTTGCACCACTAAAACATGCATTACAACAGTCAGGAGCCTTCAAGTGGAAGTTCTTGAATGGTTTCTTGTGTCAAAATGAAGTTTTGTGCTTGTTTATTGCATATTCATGCATAAAATAGTATTTAATCAAATTAACACACAACACATCTGAGGCCAGATAGTATTGCAACTAATAAAAGCTGTATGTTGCACGAAGAGACAGCTTTTATTTTCGTCCAAGGGCCCCATAACAGGCTATCCTGCCCATGCTGTGTACAAAGATTTTGAGAAATTAAAACAAGATCCAGTTTATTGCCAAGTAGGTTTTCACATAAGGAAATTGCTTTGGAAAATTGGCACATAACCGAAATATACTGTAGAGAGAAATTCAGTAAAGAAACAATTATATACAAAAGCAATAATTGCAAAATAAAAAGACATAAATATAGAGCAAAATAAATGTACAATAAAAATATGAAAAAATGCTTAATAAAAAGAAGTACAGTATGGGGCACTGTATGTGAATATTAAATAGGTTAAATTAAATTTTATACACATTATTTGACAATGTTTAATTTGCATTTCTTTGTTGTTCACATATATCTATATATATATATCCTTACTTCTAATTAGATTTTAAAATATTTTTTAAAACATTAGGCTATATATATCAATATATATCGGGAGAAATCAAACAATTCTGTGTAAATTTTGATGTTCAGCACCCCCATACAGTCCAAATGAAACCATACGCGAGATACAAAATACATCTATACATTTAAATAATTTAAAGTGTGTTTTTTGGACCAATTCAATTGTATTTACATTTTAATTTTGACTCAATTATAACATAAAGAATTAGAATTTTATTGTCATTGTACTAAAGTCCACTATGCACCTCCATACAGTTACAGCAGTTAAAAAATGTACTTCCAGCCTTTTTTAAAATTTATTTTGTTTTATTTCTTTCCATGTCTGAGGTCAGGAGGTCAAGTTTAGAACGCGAGTTAGTGGATGTTTTATTTTGAAAGGTGCAACCGGAAGTTTACGGCTGAATCACGGCTAGCTTCACACCTGTGTCTCACTCGCAGAGGCACCGGCCAGTGCGGTAGGTTCGGGTGGAGAGGTGGAGAGTACAGCGGGACTGAGAGCTTCTTGTGGCGGCGTTCAGGGTTTCA
>CAFUXE010000384.1:203416-226502 GCA_903364295.1 Serranus cabrilla | reverse complement strand
TATTCTAAGACTAAAGTGGTGAATTTATGAGAAAAGGAATAAAAAGAACTTGAATATTTTCTGCAGTTAAAGTTGAAAATTTAAGAAAAAATCACAAATTCACAAGAAAAAAAATCTCTGAGTTTAAATTTGTCAAATTTCCATAAAGAAAATGTGTACAGTGTTGTTTCTGTAACCCTCAAACCACCCTAAAGTTTTAATTTACCCACAGATGACTCAGACAATTAATAACTCCTGCATGTATATTTGATCCGTGAGTCATTCCTTTCTGATTAAAACATGTGCTGCTGACTGCTGTGTGCTGTGGTTACATAATCCTCCTGTTTTAATTGGGAGAGGAGCCGATCATGATGCTGTATGTGCCTGCAGTGGCAAGATGCGATATAACCTGGAGAGCGATTCCATATACACGTCTTATTTATTGATCGATCAAGATCCTGGACTTTTGTTATTGTCTCTGTTGTTGTGTGTTTTCTAAAGTCTAAATCTTTACTGATAACAAGTTATATGTTATTTTTATGAGTATTTGTAGATGAAAAATATGGTAATATTTGCTGTGAGGCAATTTAAATGTGTTTGATATTACTCTCTCCTAAATATATTAATATTTTTTCTACTAATACATTAGTTCCGTAACATTAGAATGCAAAATAGTCTAAAGATGTTTTGTTACTGAGACCAAACTTTAAATGACATTTATAGAATCTGAGCTGCAGAAAATCATCAAAAGAACGTCCTCTAAGAACTTTAGAGGACATTTTAGAGCTGATTTGACATTAGTAATACTTTTTATCGTCTTTGGAATGGCTCACCTGAGGCAGTCAGGTCTCCTCTTTAGCTCAACCTTTTACTGTTAATAATCTGTATTTATTCATATATTTCTATTTTAAATATCTACTATGAGGAAGATATTTCTAGGAGCAGAAGTCGGTTTGTCTCTACATCTGTGGGTGCATGTTTTGGAGCCCTTTGTCCTGCCCTGATTGATGCACTTGGACGCCTCTCCTGGCTCAGCTGCGTATAATGGATGCACAGAGGTCACGACCTCTCTAATGAGCAGCTCACCCATTGATGCACTTCTTCAGACTCTGATGTCACGACAGCAGACAGGCAGTTGTTTGACTCTGCTCTGCTCTGTGACCCCGAGGCTATGAGTTAGCATATTTAACTCTGTGTGTGTGTGTGTGTGTGTGTGTGTGTGTGTGCATGCCCCGGAGCTGTTTCTGTTAGCAGTTATGTGTTAGCGTGAGAGCTTATGAAATGAAGTGTGGTAGCCAGCACCGACCTGCATATAAAGATGATATGAAATATGTTTTCATGTGCATGTCTTGTGCTAATTTTGAGGCTGCATGTATCTATGCACTCTCTGAATGTATGGCTGCCTAAAGAAACACATTGTTTTTTAGATAACTTTGTTTTTCTATGTGACATATTCAAGCCGTAGACTGTATATGAGAAGGAGAGTCACTGTCATGTCCCACATTGGTGTGTGGATGACTGATGTGTTTGCGAAGCCTTAAGTTTGGCAATTTTTCCGTCTCCGTCTTGTTTCTTTTAGAGCCAGAAGAGACCATGTTTGTATACTAAATTATCAGCTAATGATGCATTAGCAAGGTGCATGCAAGGTCCACACTTACTGCAGAGTAACGCCCTGGGCTTTAAAGTAACTCCAATATTAGATGCTCTGAGCATGTGCTGAGGAAGTCAGGAGACAGAGTATAAAGAGCGAGGAAGTCCGTATGAGGTGTTTTACCCAGAAGACTGATGTTTGTGTCCTTGTGAAACCAAATCTCTGTAGTTTTTTTTAAAGATTTGCATGAGAAAAGCTTGATGGAAACACCAAAAACAGATAAAACTTTTAAAGTCTGCAAAACATTTCTTAGGCTTTTGTCTTTTTCGGGAAAAAATTAACATGCAATTCCTGAAGTCTTCTCTCCATTTTCTCTCATGGGCCAAAGTTGTCCAATTAGCACCCTCTTTTTTCTTGTTATTTCCAATCTTGTGCAATCTCTACTTCTTCTTCTACTGTTTTCTGACAGATTAGTCTACAGCAACACATTACACTGCCATCTACTGACCAAAGTACGTTTATGCAGCTTTGTTTATTTGTTGTAAACTAGTTGATGGAAACGTCCCTAATTCGCATTTTCTTTAATGCAACATTTCAAAATTCTGTATGTAAGTTAGGAAAGAGAACCTGGTTTTACTTTCACCTCTTCTGATGATCTGTGCCGTTGCTCAATTTCGGTCTCAAAAGCCAAAAGGGTTTTGAAACTGCTGATCAATCAACTCATCATGTCAGCCCCGGTAAGAAAGCAAACATAAAATGCTGTGAACAGCAAAGGCTTTGCTCATAATTAAACTCATGTTTGTCGAGCTATAAGGCACAAGATTAACTTGGATTTCAAATGAAATGTCAGGTGGCGTCTCTTCCCAAGGTCACAGTCCTCTCTGATGGCTGTGACACATTCAAACTGTGTTTAATTCATAATATACGGAGCTTTTAAAGCAGACCGTGTGACACCTTCTTTGGGAGTTGATGTGTTTATCAAACAGAACCTCCCCCACATTTTCATGACTTTTAGTCCTCTAAGCACATTACATTAGTCAGACCTTTTCCTGTGTGTTTGTTTTAGCGCTCTGGGAGAGCAGGGGGGAAAAATCTGGCGCAGGCTTTTGTCAGCTTTAAATTGAGCTGGAGCACAAACTCCAGAGAGAGTTTATGTTTGAACCTGCAGCTTTAGTTCAGGTGGCATTTAAAACAAATAGAGAGAAGCTGACTTGGGACGCAGAGGGCGACTTTTGAGGTCGAAACTGAAGGTTGAAGACAAGAAAAAAAGCTGTTTTATGCAACCTGGTGGTGCTCCTAAAAGCCAGGGTTTTGGTGTGGTTGGAAGATTTTAAAATAAACACTGCGATGCCTACAATCCTTCAGATTTCTCCCATAATCCAAAGGGCTCTCCCTCTCTCCTCCTACTGTGGCGATGGCCGTGTGGGAGCTAAGTCACTGCTCAGCCCAGGGTTTTATTGATCGGTTATGGAGGAGTCCTCTCTGGCAGCCTCCCTCGTTGCCTATGAATCATCTGTGTAACTGTGTGGTGCGTCGGCATGCCTGGCACTGTGATGCATCAGGAAGAACGATGCACAGGAAGGTGTGTTGATGGTACATCGAGCTTTCCTTCACATAACCTCCCGGCCTCTCTTCTTCTTTTGAAGCCATTACTGTAACGCTGAGCGTGAATAATCTCTCCGCTGGCTGGAACGATAGCAACTTAGCGCTCTCATTAATTCCAGTGACAAAAGAATTGATTACAACTGTAATTTCACTATTCAGAAGAGCAATATTTTACTTTGCAGAGGACTTGAACAGGCAGTCGAGGCGCGGGAGATAAAACGAAAAGGGCTTTGAATGAATTTGTGTTTTACTAATTGCACAAAGGAGGCGGCGGCTGCATGGAAGAGCAGAGACTGCGAAACAAAGAGAGATCTCTGAAAGGATACAAAAGTCGTCACACAGTGTTTTTGCGCTGGTGATAATGGTGGAAGGTTCTTTGGTTTGTTCCATTCTCCTCCTCTCTGCTCGCGGCCGCTGTTAGCAGATATTCACTCCCAACATGAGATCATCTGCAGCAGCGCTCATCAAAGTCCAATTTTACGCCGTGAAGCAGAAAATGTGAAGTGCTGCTATCATCTGGAAGCCAGCGTGCAGCCTGGTGTGTTGCACGCTGTCGACTAATGAAAAATAAAGTTCGACCAACATTTAGGACTCAGAATGTACCAGCTGTTACATGTTCATAGACGCTTACTGGAGGCAGGATATGTTACCATTAAACCAATGTGATCTTGATTTTCAGATTGTAAATATGCCACTTTTACGGTTTATTCATACATTTTTACTAGAATTAGAATATTTTACTTAGTTATTATGGAGTATTCTAATTATCTGAACCCAAAGCTGTTTCAGGGCAACAACATAATGATACCTGAGCGTTTGTCAAAAGCAAGAGCTTTCTAAAAATAGCACACATGACGTTATACAAACACGGACGGTTCGTAGCTGTAAAGAAGGCTGCAGTTTCTGTGAATTTAAGCTACAAACCACTGACGTAAATTAAGGGCAAAACACTTCCTGGTTAGGCATTATAGAATACAGTTTAAACAGTAAATAAATGTACGAAAAGCTGGAAGTGAAGCTACAGACATTACGTAATTAATTTACGTTAAATACATGATTCAGCCATGTAAGTTATGTACGTTTCACAAAAAAAATAATGCAAAAAAACATGGTTTACAAACCGTGAGCCACTGAAGTTACGTAGAAAACATAAGTTACATAAAGGAAGGATAAGGACGGTCTAAAACATAAACATGAGACGTATTTTGCTGCCCGTGCAAACACCCTATATTGTCGTTTTTCTAGAGGAGACCTGTCCTTTCACGGCTTTGTTTTTGCTCTTTTACTCACTGTGGCCTTGGTTTTCACTGCAATATTTAAGTCCTGCGCCTCTATGGACACAGCACAATCATGTCAGGAAGTAAGAAGAACTCAAAAATATATTTTGTGCAGGACAACCCACTTATAATGCTATAAATCATATTTTATTTTACAAAAATACATGTTACATGTCTAGTCACTAGCTGTCTGAAACGGAGATGAACAAAACAAGGACCACAGGGAAGCTTTGGGTGCATATAAGAGCATCAGGATGTTGGCTCCGTGTGTGTGTTTGCAGCTGCAGCGTGGAAACGTTCAGTAGTCGCATCCCGCTGCGTGCTGTGTTACTCTCCATCCCTCCCGCCTTCTCGCTCCGTGTCACTTTGTCATCCGTGGCCCTCACACATCTGCCTGGTTGTGATAATAGCTACCCCTGTCAACAAGAGGCAGGGGAGGGCAGCAGAACACCGAGGGGCCTGCACACACACACACACAGATACACACAGGCTGCACCAGCCACACAACCTCAATTAAATTACAAAACGTGTTCCCCGGCCTGATGATCGCGGGATCGGTAAATGTTTGCCTGCTCACTGAACGCTCGGTTGCTGCCCGGAGCTGGCGAGGTAGTTAGCATGCAGGATGTTCATGCAAGGCTGAACAGACGAGTGGGAGAAAGAAAAGAAGAGGAGGATGAGAGGAGAAAAGGAGGCAGCAGAGAGAGAGAGAGAGAGACAGAGCAGCACAAGCTACCAGTTTGAAATCGTCCCCACATCTCAGCCCACCACCAGTCTCTGACTTTCTGTCTTTTTCTATAACACACACACACGTTTTGAGGGATTTTCGAGACAAAACTACTGATTTCAGTAATCAGAGCTGCTGGAGGAGGAAGACTGGTATTTTTATTCTGCACACTCACTGAAGACGGTTTATACTAAAGTCACAGTCGCACAAAAAAAGTGTATTTTTTAACAAATCACCTCAGTTCTTCAGCCACAGTAGCAGCACGGCTCCATCGCTTTGGTTCAGACTGAACTACTTCAGCAACTACTGGACGGATTGACGTGACATTTGGCTCAGACATTCAAGCCCCGTCAGGAAACACAGTGATTAACTTTCACTGTGGGATCAGAATGAACAATAGCTTTATAGGTTTATGGCCAAATACCTGCAAAACGAAAGACATTTCACATTAAAAAATGAGATGATGAACACTGTAAACATTACCAGCATGTACGCATTGTCATTGTCAGCATGTTAGCATGCTAATGTTAGCATCCAAAAGAACGCATTGTCATTGTCAGCATGTTAGCATGCTAATGTTAGCATCCAAAAGAACTCATTGTCATTGTCAGCATGCTAGCATGCTAATATTAGCATCCAAAAGAACGCATTGTCATTGTCAGCATGCTAGCATGCTAATGTTAGCATCCAAAAGAACTCACTGCTTTTGTGCTTTTCTGACTTTTGAACAAAACTTAAAACCTAGAGCAGAAAATCTGTCTGCGCTCTCCGAGTGCTTTTCTAGTTCCAAATATATTATGACATTTTCTGTATTCATGCGGCTTCGTATACTGCTATGAGGTTTAATTAAAAAAAAGAGGATCTAATCACTTGAAATGTTTCGTGTTTTTTTTAATGTTTTTTTATGTTGTAAAAGTACAATGTTTGCCTCTAAATGTAGTTTCAAAGGTTTCACAAATCTAGAGTTACCATGTAGACAAAAAACAAAAATATACAGAAAGCTGCTGTTTTTTTCTGTTTTTTGCTTCAACAAAAGTTTGATTTGAACCTTCGACTTGAT
Organism: Serranus cabrilla; assembly: GCA_903364295.1. Classification (NCBI taxonomy): domain Eukaryota; kingdom Metazoa; phylum Chordata; class Actinopteri; order Perciformes; family Serranidae; genus Serranus; species Serranus cabrilla. The sequence goes on along the minus strand of CAFUXE010000384.1, from coordinate 220,263 downwards.
TAACAATATAAATTGATTAAGTTATCTCATCTCAGTGACTCTGATTCATCTGGACTTTCGAACATGTTTTTGCACAGAATGAGGATTGTTGGTTCAGTTAAACTCTGAACTCTGATTGCTTCGATGTTTACAGCTCCCTATAACTCTATTTTAACACGTTTTATAAAAGACTTGAGGAAATGAAAAACTCAGAAAAAGACTTGATGTGGCATTGAACCATTTCGAACAGACACTTTTTGCAGTGTGAGATTTGTAAGTGATACCATCCATCCTCACTGCTTCGTGTCCCGGTGGGTCCTGCTGAGTCACATATTCCAGGTCATCTGAGAGTGTGAGAGCGCGCCCGTGAATGAGCCTGCATTCATACCTTTGTGATTGTGTGTATCAGTGTGTGTGTGTGCCTTGTTCTGTGTGTGTTCTCGTTCCTTTTAAACGGAAAGGTCTCTGGCGTCAGCTGCGATTTCCTGGCCCCGATCTAAAGCAGGCGAACGAGACAAGCTGTACTGTCTGCTCCGCGTCTCCCAGACAACCGCTGCGGGTGAATCTGAGGGTCAGAGGGACGGGGCGACACGGGGAGAGGGGTGTCTGTGTGCTAGTGTGTGTGTTGCTGTCCCGGGGATGTTTTGCTGCTGATTCAGAGGCCCAATTTAGAACAGAACACCCGTGTTTCTGTAAGTGTTGCTGCACGTGTGGCCTGATGGTGCTCAGCTGCCAGTGGATGGTCGATCCGTTGGTCCGTTTGTGGAGTACTTTGAGTCCATTGTGAATTTGTTTAAGAACTATTGGATGGATTGTTGTAAACACGGACCCTGAAAATGACTTTGGTGCCAAGAGGTCAAAGGTTCCTGGGCGCCATTAGCTTCAGGAAAACTGTAGGATTAAAGGATGGTGATAATTTAGATTTTTATCTGTGTGAAAAAATCAACATCTCTCTACTTTCTAACTTCATCTGGGTACTGTAGTTTTTTTACTCAATCACAGAAGAGAGCAAGCAAACTGGAGTCAAATTCCTTTTATGTGAACACATACGTGGCCAAGAAAGCTGATTCTGATTCTGATTGTGAACAAGTGCATCTGTTGGAGACTTTTCTTTACCTTTACATACCAGGGGCATGACGAATAAACAACACAAAAATTATATTTTGCAAAAAACTATTTATACCGGCAGCAATGCAGATTTGTAAAAGTTGTAATGATTATAAAATTAAAGCTTTGAATATATTTGCCCTAACAGCCCAGTCCCACCAATGGCAAGTTAAACTGAATTTTAAAATCCGAATTCAAACATTTTCACATGATAGTGTAAAATAACATGAAATTACATGAAATGCATAAAGTTAAGTCCAGTTGCCAGCAGCTCTGTAGACTTTGAGTCTTGGTGTTTTCAGAAAGCAGAAGAGATAAAGCTGCGAGGAAACGTATCACTGAAAACTTTCCATGTGATAAAAGAGATAAAAATGAAGATATTGAAAGAGAAAGAATGTGTTTCATAAACCACATGAACCTGGTTACGGAGAAAAACAGTATGAGATAAAATTAGATTACTGAGAAACCTAATGAGTGTCTTTCCTGTGTGAGTTCACGGTAGCAGACTTTTTTTTTTTACTGCATCCAGGTGTTGAATTACGTAAGCCGGGCTGCTGGAGATGCTGACACAGCAGATTTCTGTGTAAGTGTCTTTGTCCACTGGTCACAGTACGACGCCTGAAGCTGTAACGCTGAGCCATGCAAACCCTTTCTCTTCCTCGGACACACAGACAGACAGACATCTCCTGCACCCACTCACATTCTCTTTATTACTGTAAGTCCAGAGGAATCCTGCATGTGTTGTGGAGGTTTTGCCAGCAGAGCCGTGTGCAGCAGATGTAATGTATCACATGATATGGAGAATCCTCTCAAAACCACACGGACCTTCTTCCAACATGACACACTCCTGTGGGTTTCGTCCAGGTCAGGTTTAAATTATACTGGCTGCTAACACACTCAGGTCAGAGCTGTTTACACAACGTCTACAAGTTTCGACTCAGCGTTCGTCTCAAATCCCAACACGCTCATATTCATGTCATCAAAACGCTCCGTGCTGCAGAGTCTCGCCACAACAATTACACGCTGACTCGACACCTGAGCGAGCGGCCGGCCAGCGTTTAATGCTTCAAAGTTTTTGGCCGGCTGCCTGTGCTAGTTACTCTAATTGAGATTTAAGATGCTGCTGAATTAGATTATTATGAGCTCATTCGCAGTCACTCGTACGCACACAGTGCGGTTAGAAAATTGGATGAGAAAAGATCAATAATGCAAAATTGAATTATAAACATTCAATTTGCTGCACAAATATACTGTAGTTGTGTTTTTAATTGGTTTAATAATCCGGCTGATTTGTGGCACAATCAATATTTATTCCTGGAAGTTTATTCTCAGCTGTGTTTTCTTTTCTTTGACGGTAAACTGCTGTCACATGAATCCTCTTTTGTTGTCCTCTAAACCTCTGATTATGTCCAACGTCAATGTTTTCACAGTATCGGCTCGTGGCAACTAAAGTTTGGTTACGTTTAGGTAAAGATTGTGATTATGGCAAATTATTGATGGTTAAGTTTGAGGTTAGGCAACAAAAAACCCTGAAACACTTGGATTATACTTTTGGTAAACGGCCTTCTGGCTGAGAGTTAGATGAGAAGATTGATACCTTCCTCTACAGTGTTTGCTAAATCTGTATTTGGAGCCATAGTTAGCTTAGTATAAAGAGCGGAAACAGGGGAAATCTCTAGCTTGGCTTGGTCCTAATGTGAGGACCTGCTCCTGGCACAAAGAGATTTAGTTTTTTTATCCTTTATTTAACCAGAAAGGTCCCACAGAGACGATATCCCTCCAGCCAGGGAGCCGTGGTCGGGATGGGCAGCAGAATAAAAAGCTTCATATAAAAGTACAAATGGGGAGAAATAATGAGGCCTTACAGAACTGAAGCAGCTTCCTTACAAAAAACGCTCCATTGTTGAGCACAATGTGTCAATTTAAAAAAATATTAAACTATAATGACAGTTTGAACCTTCACCAAAGCCAACGGTGCCTTCACATCCTCCTCAGAAAGTCCTTTTTTAAAAGAATTGGGAAGTTGTTCGTCCATTTAATGAGCTTTAGACAGTGAAGAGCATGGGTAGGATGAGGAGAAAGATGAAATACGAATGTGAAACTCATTCTTCTGATTTTTCAGAGAGCGCATGAATGCAGCACATATGCGTTATCATGCAGTGTGACGAATTTGTGTATCTGCACTGTGATTCAGATCTGTTTCAGACTTCCTGTGCTTCACTCTTCCACAAAGTTTCATGACTTTTTTCTGTAATCCTGCTGTCAAACAAACAAATAAAAAACACACAGGAATCAGAGGCTGAAAGAATCATGGAAATCATTAACAAGCAATAACACGGTTCTGTAAAACCTGATTTTTTGAAGCATTTTAAACTTGCCAAGAGAGGGCACAGAGTCCACGTTAAGTATGCCTCGCAGCTCATTCCAAGCTTGTGGAGTGTGAAAATGTGTTGGATGGGGACCATGAGGAGAAGTTTCTCTGATGAGTGAGTGTTACAGCTGCTGGAGTGATATGTCAGAAAACTGGCAGTGAAGGTTCTGAAATAATAAAGGCAAACCCAGTAAAGCTTTTGCAATAACAACAATTAACGTTTGAGTTTTTCTTCGTTAAACACAGTGAAGTTCACTTCATATAAGTTACAATCATGTGTATGGAAGCTGCAACAGTTTGACACCATCATGATGTCCACTAATATTGTATGAATTAAACAAATGTGATATAATCCGTCAATTTGCTGCCTGGCTGATTTTATTTTATTTATTTATTTTTTACTTCTGGACAGAGAAGGGCTGCAGGATTTGGAAAAAATTACAATAATTGTATTTTGACTGATATTGCAATTATGATATGAATCACGATATCGGAGGTAATGATCTTTTTTTCATCCTTATTGTCTTTTTCATTGAAAAATATATGAAAGTTATCATTATGTGGTCAGCTACACAAAGATTTTTAATTCAGTCTGAACAGCTCTGAATTCAGAATGGTATTTTGATGCATATTTTGCCAAATATTGCACCTCCTGTGATCTGTACCAGTCTGTATTGAAGTTTGGATTAGATGTGACTAATTGTGCAGCTCAGTAAAGAACCAGGCTTGTCTGTTTCTAGTCTTTAATCCAAGCTACGCTAACTGTCTCCTGGCTGCAGCTTCGTATTGGACATGCAGGTATATTTTCCCTTTAAGCATTAGCTACAAAAACACTTGGTTACGGTTAGAGAAAGATTGTGGTTGTGGTTAATAAATAGGCAAACGGTTATTGCAGGTCTGTGACAGGAAGCAAACTCAGGCTCCTACACAAAGGACATATTTGTGTCTAGGTTTTCAGATATGACCTTAATTTTTCAGAATACTGAGCTGGATAATCTCTTGAAAAGCAAAGCAGCTTATCCTGAATAAAGTGACAAAGGTGAATGTTTTCTCTGATTTACCAAATCCAGTTCAGATGCTTAGTTTTACCTTCCAGAAACAGTGTTTGCCCAATTTAATCTCCCAACACACCATATGATGCTCCATAAAGAAAGCTCTTGGCTGGTTTAGATAACAGCTTCATATTGGACATGCAGGTATCAGAGTGAATCTAATCTTTTCATCTGACAGTCAGGAAGTTTATTTTTCCCTTTAAGCCTTAGCAACAAAAACCCTTGGTTACGGTCAGAGAAAGATTGTGGTTATGGTTGATAAATAGGAAACGTTTATTGCAGGTCTGTGACAGGAAGCAAACTCAGCCTCCTACTTTAAAGTCTGACCAATATGACCTTAATTTTCAGAATACTGAGCTGGAAAATCTCTTAAAAAGCAAAGCAGCTTATCCCGACTAAAGTGACAAAGGTGAATGTTTTTCACAGAATCACCAAATCCAATTTAGACATTAAGCTTTACCTGGTTGCCCAATTTCAGCTCCAGGAACCACCTCAGAGTCTGGTTTGGTGGCCCCTCAGCGCGTGCCGTTATCTAATTTACACCCCTGCTGTGACACGTCTGACCGGAGCTGTTAACCCGACAGTGACCCGAGTCAGTGATCCGAGGCGGTAAACCCGGCCGGCCACTCTGCAGGCTCAGGAGACTGAATATCAGCTGTGACAGTGTTTGAGTGAGAGTGGCCGAGACTGTGATTGATCATGTTTGTTGCTTCCGTGTATTTAGCTCAGCTGTCGCACATCAATCACTACTATGGATCTGAACTCTGGAGTCACACATCCTCAAGTGTTTCAGAATCAAACCTCAGTCCGCTGCAGAGATGAAGCGTTTTCCCTTCCTGGTCTGCTGTGCTGCATATGAAGTAGGTCACACTGTATGTGCTCTGTAAGGTACAGTACAGTGCTATCCATGTGTCCATGCATTTTTCATGACTCTCACTGAGTGTGTGTGAGTGTGTGAGTGGTTTCTACGTGTGTGTGTGCTGCTCCTGTCTTTGAGCGAAGCAGGGTTGTCTTCCCGGGAAATCTCCCTCAGCGTTTCTTCTCCTCTATCGTTAATTAGAAAGGGCAGCTAGACATAAGAAGGAGAAGAAGAAGAAGGAGGAGGAGTGGATGGAGGAGTATCTGAGGGAGCCTACAGGGTGGTACAGTGAACCCAGAGAGAGGATGATGGTGGGAGTTAAATGAGAGGGGAAGTGATGAGCTGCAGAGAGAGAGAGAAGGAGGGATCATAGAGGAAGATGGAGGGAAATCCCCCTGCCAAGAGGATACACACAGACACACAGCTGCAGTCACACGGCTCGATGAGGAGAATCACAATGACGAACCATATGTGCTTTGATTCAGTAATACACTGTTTGTGCATTTTTAATCTGCAGCTCGGCTCACATTCTGCAGCTTATCTCTGTGGCAAAGACTGCTGAAAGAAATCTGACTTTCCACCAATTAGGGACACATTTTAAATTTTTTTTTTTTTAACTAAAAGCATGTTCACAAAACTCAGTTTGACAAATTAGCAGATGAGATGAAAAATGAATGACTCCTGCAGGGAATAAAGCAGATACGAGTCGAATTTAATTAGTAGAATAAACATTTTTTTGAATTTATTATTGAAGAATATATGCAATTATGACAAAATACGAGTACTGCATTAGATCAATTAGTGAAAATGATGAACATTAGAAACGTGCATAAGACAAACATTCCCATAAGGTCTTTTAGTGGCTGCCGTCACTATGCATGCAGGTGCACAACCGCTGTACAAACAGCCAATAAATGTTGAAGACAGCAGTTGGCTTGTTTGTGCGGTGCAGTCTGCTTTAATTTGGCCTTGTGTAAATCTACACGTACTGCAGTAAACACTTAGTTTACAATGAGCGCTGGGGCAGCTACTCAAAAAGTAATGTATTACCTGCTATTTGTTACTTAAGTTGGAGGATATTATTACTTTACTTGAGTACCACAGGTTGGAATAACTTGTTAAAATTCCTCTTATGTTACAAGTTAGTTATTAAATATAAAGAAATATAGATTCCAGCCCTTCAAAAGTGTTAAAAATAGTGACCTAGCTGCTGGCCCTCACTAGAAAAAGTGGTGAATATGTCTTTCTGTTTATGTGCCCTTCAGTAAAGGCCTTTTTTGTCTTAATATGGGAATGCGAGGGGACAGGAGTGAAAAAATCCTCTATTCCTCAACATCACCTGAGATGCATTGTCTCATAATTCCCAGTTAAAGCTTAAACTTAGCTGATTTTGGTTGAAATCGGCAAAGTTTCCCTTTAACAGTATAAAGTAAAACTGTATAAATGCCCACATAGACAGAAAAACACATGTTTAATATCATATGATTTGCATTTAATGCCCCAAAGACGCTCAAACAAACTCACTTTAGTCGCTCGTTCATCAAACCATGGCTTTATATGAGAGCAGTGCAGCTTATTTGACTTTTTCATCACCAAAATGATGGTTATACCTCATAATTACAGTGAAGTCCTGATAGTGGAAGAATTTAATTTTAGCATCTACAATTTTGTGACAACTGGTCACACTTCATCTGCTGATAAAATAATGTGATATGAAAAAAAGGACAGCTGCTAAATGGACCTCATGCTGAGGTTGTTTTTAACTGCTGTCTGAATGAACCGTTCAGTATTTAGAGACATGATTCAGGAAAGAAAAAACAGCCTGTTTGAAAAGTAGTTGTTGCACTTTGGGGAGACTCAAACCCATAAACTTTAGAGTGGAGCTTGTTGTACTGCAGGGAGGGAGGGAGGGGGGCGGGGTCAGAGCGAGGGGATTAAGGGGTGAGTCAAACGGACCTTTGTCTGTCGGCATATTCGGACTAAAATTAGCCTGTTTATGTGATTTGCAGCATTCCTACAGGCATAAACACAACCACATGACAGGACGAGAGGTCTCACAACTAATCAGAGGAAAACAACTTTCTGCAGGCCGATGACTTATTGTGGTTCAATTCAGGCTTTCTAAAGATCTTTGCCTATTAAACAGACTAATAATCATTTATTTATACGCTTCACAACACGTCTGCTGTGAATTTATATCAACCTTTTCAAACGATGCATCATTTTGATCTCTTATGCTGCTGCAGCCCGGTCCAAATATTTTCAGAGTGATTAAGTTTTATTTAATACAGATCTATAAAGGTTAACAGATATTATTACAACCAGCTTTTCAAAGCAGCAGTTTGTCAACAGCGTTTGTCACACTGTAATCAATCATATCTAGGATTGGCAACAAGTTAGCTTGCTTGTTTATTGCACTTCACACATTTACTTGTTATCCATACAAGAGCCGAATTATCCGCAGAGTTCTTCTCATCTCCAAAACAAACTGACCAGGTGATTTAAACTGGGAACAAAATAGGAAAAGCATATTCTGTTTAAAATCAGTGTTTCTCCAATGCAGTTTGGCAGCCTCAGAACATCCTGGAGGGGCGACTCAGCTTCTATATTTGATAACTTAACATCTAAATCATCTTGCTGAGATTATTTGTCCAACTCTTTTATTTCCATTCCAAAAAACACTTTGCTGATAGTGTTTATCCTAAAATCTTTTTAAAAGAATGCATGCCTCATAGGAATTTTAAAGCAAATAAAACAGACAAAAACAAACCAAAAGGGCACTTAGAGAAGCCCTATCTCACAGTGTAAAGTGAATAAAAAAATAATTTGCCCATTCATCTGCAATTTGTATCCAGAAAATGTTAGTTGCATGAAAATCAGGTCAGTTTTTCCTGTATTTCTGCTTACAAACAAACTAACAAATCGAACCAGAAACTAAACAAAAAGTCATCTCTTCAAGTAATCTATTTTTTAAAACAGTAATTTACAATACCACAAATTCAAACTGCAACAACTTACAAAATATTTAACATGGATCTGGACATTTTCAGATTTTTTAATGTGGAAATATTGCATATTACACCTTTAACATCCTACTGAAGACATTCAGCCATGTTTTACAAATTTAAAACCCCCAAAAAAGTGCACAGAGAAAAAAAAACAGGTGGCATTTAAGTGTTATAGTGATAAACAAATTAGCTATCGGGAAGTTTGAGCGCGGGGGAGGAAATATAATATGAGAAGAGGAAGTTTCATGCAGGCCTTTAGTTCCTGTATACTGAGAATGAGCATCACACTGTACTGAAGTTTACTGTCCCGTACTTTCTGTTTTTGAGCTGGTATCACGGCAGTGACTGTGAAAGCACATCATATCAGATGAGTATCAGTGTGGGAGTTTCCCACGCTGCCCTCCGTCCGTCTGCTCTCCTCTCACTGGGGCCAAGTGGGCATTTCCCACGATGAGGTCGAGTCTGAGACAGAAAGAGTGAGAGATGCATGCAAATGGGCCAAAAATGTACCTCGGGTTTTTTTCCTCTGCATACATGGTTGATTTTTCTGTTTGTGGACGCTTTTCGATCTTCTCGAGAGCGTTTAAAAGTCTCTTAACCACAAGAGCACATTAAACACAGTAACAGGCGTCTCTCTTTGATTCAGAGTGCTTCATAAATACCTTTTAGGCCTCGTACACCTCTCCTCTTACCGAGATTTACTGAAGCACAGGGACTGATAATGGTCTAATTCATGGAGTAACATGACCCTCCTTGCTTTGTCTCTGTCTTTCTTACATAACCGTCTGCTGCCTCGCAGTCCCAATGCATAATGTGTAAGAGGCTTTAAGTTTTTATGTACATTTCTGTAAGCACACAGTCTTGTCGTGCTCTTAATAAACGTTGAAATGACCCATTTAGAATCTGTTGACTCTGCTGTTTACAAGCTCTGGATGATCGTTTTTTTACCCTGCATCCACAGCGCCCTTTATGGTCTTTTTGCTGCCTTGTATTTATAGTATGTGTAAAAACTGCAGGGCCGTTTGCATATATAATAACACAGCATGCTAACACTGTGTGTGTGCTCGGCGTGACTGGCCCCGATGCGGCTGGCCGTAGATTTATACGTCGGCCTGTAATTGGCTCTTGTTTGTCTGCACCTTTTTTCCAGAGGCGTCTTCCTCCCTGTTACTGAAGGGATTTGTAATGACGGAGCAGGGAGGATACGTGTGTGTGTTGGTGTGTGTGTTAGACGGGGAAGTGATCATTATGACTGGGCTGTGTCCTTGTTTTTCACTTTAAACGACCCGGCACACTCTAAATTACGCCGCGCTCTGTTCCGCCATTGTGCCTCAGAGAGCGACTGAGGGATTACAGGGAGCTCTGTGTGAATCAGGGCAGAGCTATTTGTTTCCTCCGCACTCACCGTGTCAGTCGCGGTGCATCTGCAGGTGTGTTGTAGCTCGGGAAAGTACAACTCTGTGAAATAAGACTGCAGAAAACAGCATATTAGAGATGTTCAGTCCCACAGCACACCTGTGGCTCCTGATTTATTGCTCCTCACTCAGTCTGGTGCTGGAAAACCTTGACTGCCTTTGTTATCCTTCTCCATGAGAGACTCTTCTTCTACTCTATTTATCACCTCAGTAAACATTTTTCTATGAGTCTATGGTGTCAATCAGAGGTTTCAAGTCTTCTTCAAAACAGCATTATGTTCAAATAGATGATAAAGCATGGTAGACTAGATAGTCTAGCAGATGTCGTAGATAGACTTTGGGATCACAGGCTGTATATAAATAATGGACGTAGTCACCCATTGGTTTGTGGACTGCCCGTATCAAGCCTTGAGTTCAGCCCTACGGCAGTTGCCATCTTTGTTTTTTGAAACCAGGAATGGCCATATTTGGACTCGGAAGGCACGAGGACAAGTTTATTTAAAATAAACCCCTAACGCTAAAATGCTGGCTTACCGGAAACATTGAACAACCAAACACTGAACAAGACATTTTTAAACGATGAAAACATTTTCAAATAAACTTTCATGAACTGAAGAGTCACTGTGAAAGGGTCAAAGTTCTGAGATGAAAACACAACAAACGACTTCTTAGATGTACAAAATTCAGCTTCTATGCTGATGACGACATGCTGTGTTAGTGACCTGTCAATCAAAGGTAGCCACGCCCCAAATAATTCCCTGCTTTGTCCTCTATTTTCTTCTAAATGAGAACATTATTTATACAATTAACATCATATTGTATTGAAGTTTCATTTTGTATTGAGATAGGACCGGACTTCTTTGACAACTAATGGTGTCGACCCCTGCTGGACTTTTGATAGATTGCAGGCTTAAGGCACTTCTGAGTTTGCTTCGCTGCTCAGACCGGGAGTTTGCCTATTGATCAGGAGAGACTTGTAGCAGTGTGCATCCATGGAACTGTGTACATTTGAAAAGCTTGTTTAGCCCAATCAACCTCCAAATCCAAATAAGGTCACTTCCGAAATCCAAAAAATCAAGATGGCAACACCCAAAATGCCAAACTCGAAGGCTTAAAAACGGTCTCCACATACTAACTTATTTGATACAGTCTGTGGTAGCATCTAAAGCCAAACAAAAGGCCAACAATAATCTAAAGATGTCTTTAAGGCTGGTGTGAAAGCTGTCAATTGACTGAATTCTTGTAGACTGAGACCGGTCTGGTTCCAGTCAGACTGTGCTGTGATTCATTTGTGGTGTGAGAGAAAAGCCGGATGGCTGCAGGGTTTTGTGGTGGTAGATATGTGATTTTAGCATGAATTCAAACACTAAACATCTGTGAAATCCATCTGCTGATCGGGGAAATTGTCATGCAATCTGTGCTGTATTGGTGTTCTTCAATATACAGCCAATGTGAAAGTCATTTAGCAGCTTATTAAAAAGTGAGAAAAACTTTGATGTCGTTGTCTGGAGTTGGATTCTCCCCTGAGTTCACATGTCACTTCATATAACTTCATGTTTGCTTCACTTGGTTTGTTGGTGTGAACGTAAAACAGGTTTTTTTTTTCTTTGTTGTTTAAATTTTAAATTTTCTTTTTTCATCTTTGTTACTTATTTATTTATTTATTTATTTTCTCACTTATTTGTAATAATTAATTTTGGGCTAGCCCATATCTTTTTATTATTGCTATTGTTATCTATATTTTATGTCATTTTTATTTTTATAGATTTTTTTCCTATACAAATATGATAACATTGAACCTCATTCCTATTTATAGGTTTTATTCTATTTCAGTTATTTCATGTTTTTATTTTTTATATATTATTGTCATTATTTATAATAATAATAATAATAATTACATTTTAAGGAAAAATATTAAATACATTTACATTTTTAATGTAAAAAAATCCTGAAATAACAACAATAACACTGATGATACTAAAAACAACAATAATAATTATAATAATTATAATAATTATAATATTAGCAGTGCTATTGTTATCTTTAGTTAAGGATTTTTTTGGACATAAAATGTATAAATGTATTTTATATTTTACTTAAAATATATTATTACTATAATTATCATATACATATGATATATATATACATAACATAAATATTAATCTGTGTACATTTACCCATGGAGAAATGGGCATTTAAACTTTAAAACATTAAAACTGAACAGCAACAAAAAGAGCATGTTTCTGTTTCTGATCTCTTCTGGGAGCTTATTCCAAAGTGCAGCAGTCCTATAGACAAAGGAAATATCACCAGCTTGCGAGCTTTCATGTAAGAATCTCAGGTGGCTGGAAGCAGTTAAAAATTCAGCGTTTGGTGTAGGAGCCAGATGTACTGTACCTGCCCGAAAACTGATCAATAAAATCTGAAATCTGTTTTTTTTTTTGTTGCTGCCAGTTAAAATTCAGTTCCTCTGCTCTGACGAAGCTGGAGGCACATCAGGAAATATAAAATACAACACAAAGAGTTATGATAATCTGTGCAGGATGTGACAGATGAATGAATAACAGTTTCCAGGTTACAAAGACACAGAAATGTTTTGATGTTAGCCTTCACAGAAACATGACTGAGTCTCTGTTCTAACACACTGCTCAACAGTCAGCTTGCTGTGTGTGAGGACCGTTTGTGCTGCTTATCACCTCAGAGAATGGCCTGAGGTGCTGTGGAGAGTCACACGTGTATCTCCCTTTATGTGTGTTTTCAAGGACAACGCTGCAGAGCTTTTGTTCAAACAGGAGGAAGAAACCACAACACAACATGCTGTACCTCCATCATGTACATGTGGCAGCAACGACTTGCTTTTTTTGGACGTTTTGTTTGAATAACGGCCTGCAAACAGCCTCTGAGCCGCAGAGGATAAAAGCTCCCGTCCTGAAAGACACTGGGTGTTTATTCACCGGAGGTGTAATTGGGGTAAATTAATTGCCTCTCATGCAATAACCTGCTAAATTGAACGAGCTTCTCCCTTTCCACTTCTGTGCTGGGAGCTCTGATTTTTGAAGCAGTTTAACTCAACCTGTGTGATGATTGAATCTTTTTGTATTTTACTGGAATTTTAAACTGTTTTGTTCCAACTTTTAAGACCTTGTAATCAAAAAGCTGTATTAACTGAGCAGCTGAAAAAGTAATCATTATATTTGGCCTCTTTTTTTTTTAACCTCTCTCTCTTAATAGTTGCCTAATGATAACTAAAGAAGTGCATCAATTTCACAGCGTTAAATTAAAGTGAACTGAGGCTTCTGCTAATACATTTCTGTTAACTTTAGCTACATTTCCACCTCGGCGAAAAATGGAGACATTTTGAAACGTTGGAGTCAACACTGTCGTTTAGGTTGGAAATCTTGTTGCTCCAGGAAGTCACTGTATTCAAAAACACAGAAGCTTTTAAACTGTCTGTGCTTTATTGTTAATTCTGAGATCTGCAGAGTCATCGTATGATGTTAACTGTTAAATCAAGCATGTGATGGATATGGTGGTTTCTACCCCCACACTGTCTCTACCGTTCACGTGTGTGTTCATTTCTGGCGAGCCATCCTGTGCTTGTGTCTGCATATTTAACAGCGAGGATATCTCCAGCCTAAGGGCGTGTATTTATTTATCTGTGCATCCCACACGTTTGCAGTTGTAGGTGTCACAGGGATTCCAAAGCCATAAAATATTCAGGACAGAGAGACGAGGAGAGGAGGGAGATTGATGTAGATGAGAGAAGAAACAAGTTTTTTTTTTCCTAAACTGAGACAGCTTTCGAGCCTCTAGTGCGTTGTAAGTGGGATGCCACTCGCTGTATACACACACACACATACACAACCACACACACACACACTTGGCAGGTTTATAGACATTCATGGAAGAGCTATTTTGATAGATCTGATAAATAGCATGGACCAGAGAGTCTCATGTTTTAAATACCTTCTTGTGGCGGGTAATTGCATGCAGCTGTGTGTGAACACAAGTTGGCAGTGTGTATGTGTGTGTGTGTGTGTGTGTGCTCTGTGATTGGCAAGTAGTGGAAGAATAGCAACTAAGATGGAAAAAAAACTTGTGAAAGGGAATGTATAATTTGGTTTAAAGTTGGAGAGAAACAGATGGAGAGGGCAAGAAAGTGAGTGAGATGGAAGCCAGACGGATAGTGAGAAGATGCATTCAGTATCCGCGGGACACGAAGGTATTTACATGGAAATAAGGTTCACGTAATAAGCTGTCGCAATCAGTGGAGTCGCCGGAGTGAAGGATTGACAGAAAATGTGTCAACAGTGGCCTCGGGGGAGCCTTGGTTTGGAATAAACCAGAAGACGTGCCTCCTCTGTGGGGTTTTCACGTCTTAAAAGTGACATGAGCAGAAACAAATGACTCATGATGTTTGCAGACACAGAATATGAATCTCTGTATTGTGTCTAAAGACTGAAAACACATGTAGCTGTTTTGAGTTTGCTTCTCCGGTTTGAGGGATTGCTGCAATTCATCAAAGCATTGCTTTAGCGTTAGCCACTTCTTTTTCACGGTTCCCAAAGCATGATAAAGGGACATTCACCCCTTTCGGCAGTGCTTTGTATCAGTCTACATTGTTCTGATTAGAGTTTCAGAGAGTCTGAGATAGCGGATACTAGATACTACACCTGCCAGCTGTTTGACCGTGCAGTAGGAGTAGTTGTTACAGGACTTTATTGATGTTTACATTTCACAAGCACGAGCCTATCTTCTCTGAGTAGATGCACGGTTTCTTCTGCACGATGATACAGACGACAAGTGCAGGAGAAAGAAAATAGTTCCTCCGTGAGACTGCTCAAATCAAGGTCTTTGCAGTCAGAAAAGAAAAAAGCTCCACGGCAATAAAACAGCCGTCTTCAGGCTGTTTGTACCGCTTGGCGTGGGTTGTGCTCAGCTCTGTTCAAGCATGTTTATGTTTCAGAATTTCACCATTAAATAGCCGCCTGAATAAAAGCTTTTTAAGTTTTTTGCCGGAAGAGTGCTTTGAACCTTTTTTTCTTTATTGGACTTGTTTTCTTTTACCAAACAGCACCTTTATTATACCTCCAAGCACTGCAGACTTTTTCTTAGCTGAAGGTCTATAGATTATCTTGAGGATCAGGGACATTATTTCTGAAAGAGACTTTTCTTTTTTGAGTTTTTCTAATGATTTCTGTTGCTTTGAGAATCGCTAGTGAAGTGCCATCAAGTTCCAATATATTTGAGAGAAGGCATCTGTACGACAATTAACGCCAACACTAACTATTTCAAGGAATTATTAAATAGGAATGCTCACATTTTGGGACATTTCCTAGCAGGCTGTGAGCTTAGCTTAGCATTAGCCTAAGCATGATAAGGGGAAACAGCTAGCCTAGATCTGACTAGATGTGTATAACCACAACTTTGGATTTGGGGGTGAACCGTCGCTTTAAAGAAATAGTTTTATTTTTAAAAATATAGTTATTTGCTGCTTTTTGCAGATGCAAAGACCAATGCTACCATCATATCTGTGGGTTTGACATAGAGCTGGAACCAGGAGATGCTTAGCTTAGCTTAGCTTAGCTTAGCTTAGCTTAGCTTAATGTGAAACCTAGAAACAGAAGAAAACATTAATACTAAGCGAACTATCTCCAGCTTTGTACTTATCATGCAGTTATTAGACCGGTATCTTCTCATCTAATTCCCTAGAAAACAAATAAAACTATCAAGGGATCAAACATTCTCTTTGAAGACAACACTTACTGCTTCTAAACTCATATTTAGCCCTAATAACACAGGACCTCCTACATTATATTGTCACAGACAATATGTCAATGACCCGCTGACCTACAGATGAATCTATGCGCTGACACTCGTATCCGTTATTGATCCTCCTGTTTCCCCTCAGGGATCATCCAAGTTCCCTTTCACCTCATTATTGGGTATCAGCTGCAGAGAATATCGTCATACTTGAATTCAATAGCCTTGTTTTGTGCTCTTTCACACTGAAAACACCAGAGCAAAAAAGATTAGTGGGCCACAAATTAAATTCACTGCAGCAGTGAAAGCGGTGGTGGTCAGTGGGGAGGGCTGTTTCTTGTTAAGTCGCAAACAGTTTTGTCTCTCTAATAGCAGATATAAAACATACACTGCCATAAGTATGGAAAGAAATAGTTAAACTAGGAATATTTCACATTTTGGGACCTTAATTTTAGCTTTTTGCTAAGAGTTACATGCGAAAATTGATACTATTCTCATTTCCAGGAGGTTGTTAGCTTAGCTTAGCTTAGTTTAGCATAAAGACTGGAAATAAGGGGAAACAGCTAGCCTAGCTCTGTCCAGAAGTACATGACACCCCTGTAAAACAACAACTTGTCATTTTTACACTTAAATTTTTTACTTCTGGTATTAAACAGGTGCCTTTTGTTGTATTTTGTCACCTTTGGACAGAGCAAGGCTAACGGTTTCTCCCTGTTTCCTGTTTGTGTGCTAAGCTTAGCCATCCGGCTGCTGGTTTTCATGTTTACAGGCATGTGAGTTATTGGTATCAGTCACATCATCTAACTTTTACTAAGAAAGTGAATAAATGTCCAAAAAACTATTTCTTTAAAGTTAAGAAAAAAAGTAAGTGAAACTGTACCATATTTCCTTTTTAAGCTAACAGGCTAATAGGCTAATTAGACATTTTCCTTAGATGTCTGCTCTTTTGAGAGCAGATTAACTTTACAAATAACTAATTTTACTGTACAAATTAATATTTTGCCCCATTAAAATACGCTGTAAGCTGTTACACAAACTTAATTTTATTGTTGTCGTGTCTCAGCTGCTAATAGAGGTTAATAACAAGCCACAGTGTGTGCGCCCGTGTCATGCCCCTTTCAGAGTTCTTTGCTGTTCTGCATCTCCAGCAGAACAGAGATTGTTTTTCATGTTTCTTGGGAGGAAGTCAAGAAAATATCCATCTTGGCAAATAGGCCCGACACTTCAAATGATTTTCTACAAACTCACATCACAACATTGGGACCAGTGCCCAGTGATATCTGAGCAGCTGCC
>CAFUXE010000384.1:182175-194291 GCA_903364295.1 Serranus cabrilla | reverse complement strand
CTTTTCCAAGTATCTAAAAGTTTCATGAATATTGGGAAAAAATGGGTCTCCACATGCTATATTCAACTACTTACATTTAAACAGCCTCTCCTGTCCTCTCCTCTCAGCTCTGTGTAAACAGATTTTCTGTGAATGTTTGTCACGTGACCGTTCGTCTCAGCAGAATCAATCGTGGCTTCAGTGTCACTGAGGAGCAGAATTTAATGTTTTTAACATGATCCAGTTATTCCAAACAGTTTATTTTTGGCAAAAAATTGAAACAAGACGTAGTGATTTGACAGAAAACATGAACATTTTAAGCTCAGTTTTGGTTAAATGGAAACTTTTGTAACCTACGATTGTTGATAGTTGAAGGACTGTTGGAAATCTTACAGTAAAGCCTGTTTTTACTGTTCCTTTTTACGAGACACGGTGTATTTTTGGCATACTTTTTAATCCCGCTGCACTGGATTTTAGTTTTCTTGCTAGTTTTCTTATTTGTATTCATGTGTGTTTATTTTTAAATGAACACTGCATGTGATTTTCTTTAAATACTGCTGTTAGTATTGGCATTAAAAAAGCACTCCGGCTCCAGCTCAGACCATGCCACTGTGTGCATATAAGGAAAAGTGTGTGTGTGTGTGTGTGTGTAAGGCATATTCATAGCATAAGCATCCTTTTAAGTGGCTGCTTTGTCATATAGTACATACAGCACAGCAAAGTACAGTACGTGCATACAGACTTTCTGCAATCTTTGAAGTAGCTCCCTCCCCTCTGCTCTCTCCCTCTCTCTGTGCTTGCAGGGCGTTCAGGTGTCTGCAAATATATGCACATTTGTTTGCACATAATAAAGCTGCAAGAAAGAAGCGAAAAGTAAAAGAAAAACGAGGGTGAAAGTGAAGCAGAGAGAAAGAGAGCGAGGGAGACAGTCGGGTCTCACTTCTCTGCAGGAATGTAATTGGCCTTTTGAGAGTTTACACACACCCTGCACTATAATTGTCTCACTGTGGTTGAGCTGAACTCACCTGTGACTCACACGCGTGCACACATATCCATACCTGCACACCTGCTCATAAACATCAGTTTTTATTCATGCCCTGAAGCATCATGGAGGTGTCACGGTTGAAACATCAAAGGCCAGCTCTAAAGAAAAATGTATGCGTGTTGGTCACCCTGCAGGTCCTATCAGCCGTGTGCTCTGCTCTTAATCAGCAGGTATCTTCTTCTGCTTCTCGCTCAAAACAGGATATGAAGCAAGTCCACTTCCTGTCTGGCGTTATCTGCTCTGATAGCGAACCCACCTCGCCGCATATTGGTTCCCTTTTTGATTTCCCGTGAAGTTATTGCTGCTGTTGTTGAGGCGTCGGTTCCAGTGAAGCAGCCTTTCGTTTTCATTTCATTATAGGCAGCGTGAAATTCAACAAGCTGTTCAATTCAGTCAACCTAACTCTCTAAAAAAAAGAATCCAGGACTACAAAGGTTTCCCCAATTCCTTCGCTCCTTTCCCTTTGAAGACAATGCTTTGATGTGGCTTGAACTTTCCTGCAACGTGATGCCAGCTTTAATATCCATGGTGAGAGGCAGCAAATGAAGGCTTTCATTCGGAGACGCAGAGTGAGAAGTTTGCATCCAAAATGACTTTTTTTTTACTACATGAAAGACATTACATGTCCACTGATAATACATGACACTTCTGAGGAATTAGAGTCATTTGAGCTGTTGTTTGATGAGCAACATTCTTAACTGGCTTCAGGTAATGTTTTTGCAAATGGGATGCAAAAACTGTGGCGTAAAAAAACGTCTTCAAGGACTTTATGTCAAGCATGAATGGTTTATCCATAGTGAAAACCAAAGTTCACTTCCTGTTTGTAGGCTGGAGTCACCACATCCCCAATCCACATGCAGTGTAACATTGTACTACTGATGCTTTTACACACCAGATGATGTTACACCAAGCTGACGGAGATCACTATTAACTTTTAGGAGAAAGTTAACGGTAAAAATCACATTAGACATTTGTGCAAAATCCAATTAATTAATCCTTGAGCAAGGTATTAGAATTGGGTAAGACGTACCACCAACATCCTGGTTGTTCCTAGTAATAATTTGATCAAAAAATTCAAATATAATCATTGTTGTCCATCAATTTCTATGCACATATATGGTAAACAAACAGTCAAAAATGTGTCTTTTTAGAGCTGAGCAGCAGCTCTTCTCTCCATTTAGCAAATATTTTTCAACAATTTTAGCATGACTTCAGCTGATACTCTCTACTACAAAGCACACGTCACTTTAATCTCACACTTGTGTTGGATACAGCTAAAAACAGGTTGTTCTTTTCTGGTTCTCTAGTATTCTATCAGTGTATTTCCCTTCACAGTTCAGGGATGTAAAGGAGAAACTGCCATGCTGTAACTGAAGAAGGGTTCAAACAGAGGGCAGCAGCGCTCTGCCTGCTGGGAGGCCTTTCATGACGTCTGACCTCTTTACCTTTTAGTGCTTTAATAATATTAAATAAAAAGAGCAGCGAAGGAGAGTCGGACACAGCGGAGGAACTGGCTGTTAAAGCTTCAGTCGGATATCTTTGATGCCAAATTACTCTTTTATTGTTATTGAACGATGCTGAGAAAGAGGCGAAGAAGCCGGCGTTAAACTTTAATGCAAATGTGATGCTGTTGTACATGCACAGCTTTTCTAACCGGAGCTTCGCTCAGCCGCAGCTCCTGAGGTTAATTAGCTAGGACGTCGTCTGCATATTTGACTAATCCGCCAAGACTCTGCATTCCTGCAGCAGCACCTCTCCTCCATTATCTAATCTGAAGTTGCCCACTAATTCTATTTAAACTCTGCTGGCTGGCTTTTACGCTGTGACACAGAAAACAATGGAGCAGCGATATGGCACCGAACCGAGTTTGGGTAATCAGAGGTGGAACATGGCAGAGCAGAAACGAACAGCTGTGATAAGAAAATAGGCCTCGATAGGAAGTGATTCACCAAGATCAAGTTGGTTGTTCTCCAATGTGCGGTGTTTGTTGTTCTAAAAGGAGCAGTCTCTGTGTGTTTGTAGCTTTTGGCCGTTGAAAGCAGCAGTGGACTCAGTAAATGTGCTTGTCATTGCCTGTTTCTCTGTGCAGCGGTGAAGATAAATGCAGTATTAGGCACAATAGAGCAAAAGGTCCCATAGGAATATCACAGGACCAACAGAAGTTTAGTGGGAAAGAAACCAGCATTATAAAGTAACTGACCATTGTTTACCGCAGAGTCATTCTAAGTCTCTCTTTCATCTCATTTTTTGTAAGGGAAGCTCCTCCTCTCTTATTCATTGTTGAAGTGAAGAAGGTAATTAATGTGGAACATTTTATGATAAAATGATGGCCTGCATCACAGTGGAAGACTTAAAGCTGCACGAATAAATGAGTTGAGGGCAGAAGAATCCTCAGAAAAAAGTTGTTCTGGCTAACGTGCAACATAATAATATAATTATAATATATTTACAAATTCAGCTGAGCAACATTAGCATTGGTATAGGGTTTGAATACATATTACCTTTTTTCTTCAACAATTTCTGAGCTCATTGCTAACGTAGACTGCCCACAGTTTGTGTAGTGCATACTGAGTTTATTAAAGCCTTTAAGGTGAATGTAGCTTCCTGTGCTGCTATAGACGGGATTCAAACAGAACCATACTGAACCAAAACATGAGCTACAAGAGGCTAAAAGGTTGTCAGAGAGGCAGAGTTTGATTGATAGATTCTATGTCGTCTTAATTACACACGTCATCTTATTCAGTGTTAAATCTTGTTTGTTAAAACATGTGTTTGGAGCTTCCGCCCAAACACATACGTAACAGCGTAAAGAAAAACACAACACCTTGTTCAGCTCACGCACTGCAAACAGGATGTACACATTCCCTCACAAAGTGTCCGCATGTTTCTGTTTGTGCAGGTTTTTTATGAAGGTTATGGGACTGGGGTTATGACTGCTGCGGTTGTGCATTAATACGGTGCATTTGTGGGTGTGTGGGAGAGGTGGATTGTGTGAGGGGCCGTGTAGAGCGCTGCTCACATGAAAGACTCTTTGTACAGCAAGTTTTTAATGAATTGCTGTACAGATTGGTTGTTTGAAGGTAACAGCGCCGGCACATATGTGTGTGGGTGTGTATGTGTGTGTGTGTGTGTGTTCAAGGTTGGGTTTGTTCAGTGAACAGCTATCAGATATAGAAAAGAGCTCACAGGAGTCTATGAAGCATTAGCTGTGTGATTAATGAGGTATTGAATTAGAAACACAGGGTGAAAATGGAGCATTTTGATCAAACTTGTGTAGATATTACAATGACAATTCAATGCTTGTTTTAAGGTGGAATTAAATCATAATTAAAATAAATATGTTATGTATGTTTCCACCTGTTTCCAGTCTTTATAATAAGCTTAGCTAATCACCTTTTAACTCTTAGCAAGAAAGCAAGAAAGTGTGTTTCCTAAAATTAGGAATTCATTTAAAACAAGCAACTAATTGTGCCACTAATGAGATAAATGTCCTTATTGCTAACTATTAGTAACAAGATATATAACAAGAACAGCAACGATAACAAAAGTTCACTTCACTTTTTTGGGACCTATACTCAATACACCTTAATGACGGAGCGCAAAAACTACATTTTAGAAGGAAAAGCTGAATTACTGAAAAATATGGATACTTGGACAATGATATATGGGGAAAAGCGGTTTCAAAAGAGCAAATTTAAGCATCTTTTGTAACATTTTATCGGCTAAATAATAACAAATGAGTGCCGACATATTAAACCAGACAGGAAACAGATTAATAAGAAGATTACTTGCTTTTTAAGCCGTGTTTATGTCAACACAGCAGCTTAGGATTGGTTGATATTTGTTGTTTGAGCATTTATTTCCTAAGCAGCAAGAATGGAAAGAGTATTTCTTATCATCCGTGGCAATAAAAGACAATAGAGATGTATTGATTAACACTTTATTTTTATGGCGGATGTCAGGAAATCAAAGCATTTAAGTGTTGGATTCTCTCCTTATTTTAGTCTCTGCTGTCTCTTTTTATCCACCCATCCTCCTGGTTCTTTAGGTCAGTGCTGAAAGGGCTCAGCAGAGCTGCATGGTCGATATGAACACACACACACACAAACACACACCGGCCCAGTGTGTAATGATCAGCTGACCCAATAGAAACAAGCTTGTGCTGTGTTTCTGTCTGCGGTCTCCTGCCCTCTGACCTCTGCATGTTACATGGTGCTCGTGTGTGTGTGTACATGAACTATATTAAGGTGCATGTGTGTGTATCTATGTACTTTTTTCAGTTGTGTTTCTCTTGTTTTATTGGGGTTTAAAACGATGTGTTTAAATGTGTTAAATTGAATCAAATAAGTGTTTGTCACATGAGCAATCACATACAGTACAGTAATGTGAGTCAAATTCTTTTCATGCCAGCTCCAGAAATGCAAAAATAAAATAAAATAAAATAAAATAATAAATAGGTAAATAAAATAAAATGAAATAAAATGAAATATAGAAAATAAAAATTTACTGGATAAAAATACAAAATAATAACAGAAAGAATGTAAAATAAAATAAAATAAAATTATTATTGTTGTTGTTTTTATAATGATTTTTTGTATAATAAATGCAGCTTTTAAAT
This sequence comes from Serranus cabrilla, assembly GCA_903364295.1. Taxonomy (NCBI): domain Eukaryota; kingdom Metazoa; phylum Chordata; class Actinopteri; order Perciformes; family Serranidae; genus Serranus; species Serranus cabrilla. Next base: position 188,649 of record CAFUXE010000384.1, on the reverse strand, counting down.
GTGTGTAAGGTGCCTCTCTTACAGTCATATAGTTCGGCATTGAATTCAGCTAGATTAAATGTTCTGCATCCTTAGCTGCAACAGATTTTCTGTATTGATCGATGGTGCTGTGTGCAGCCAGGCCTTAATACCACTTTTAATTCACGTTTAGTTGTGTGTCTGTGTGCACGCGCCCACTGCGCACCACCACTGACCTTGACAATTGTGTTGATGTCTGTCAAACCCGATGAATGTTCTGCTGCCTCCACAGTGTTTAACTGTTTGCCAGCAGCTGCAGCTCTCAACAGGGAAAATTGACTGTAAGACACAGAATCAGTCAATAAACAAGTAAATGCAGTCAAAACAGAAATAAATAGAAAAATGCCTTGAATTTATTTAAAAAGATCTGCAAACAAAATCAATACTTTCCAGCCCTGGAATATAAATCTATGAGATTTACATTTTGAGACGCTGCTCTCCGTGTCAGAAGCTGCCATATGTTGTCTTTAATTTGAAATAAAAAGGTAATATAGTCGATTCTACAAGTTACTTGATTCTACTTTTCAGCACAGAGCTGCTCCGACTGGAATTCAACTAATTAGTACTTCTCTCTGACGCGCTTGGAGGAGTTCATGTGAAAAAGAGAGGTCATATAATTATAGCCCTGGGAAAACCCGGGGCTCTATTTGTGTAATAGTGTGTGTTTCTGTGTGTAGCTGGCTGTCCTTATGAGATTCTGTGTTGTGTGGTTTTATTTGCATGCTCAGCCTTTTATGAGTACAACAGTCGACCTCACTCACTTTTTTTATTTGCCAATATGATGAAATAGGACTTAAACTCTTCTGGCTTGAGCCCCAAATTACAAATTATACTTCTCGCCTCGGGACCCAAATACATTAAAGTAAAACTCTTTAGCTTGAAGAAACAACTGAAGAAACAAAACCCAATGCTTGCTTAAACGGAAAAATGAAACAAACAATTTAACAAGAAAATAATTCTCGAAGGAGAAAGCAATCTTGTTCTCCTTAATCCTCTTCAAAGAGCTCAAACCCCCTTTTTCTACCAGCTGTATAGCTCCGAGTGCTACAGGAAATACCACAATTAATAAATCAGTTAACTCACAGCAGGTATGCATCTGTTTCTCAGTAGATAAATATAGTAATTTAACACAGCCAAAATATCAATCAACACTTAAAAGAGATGAAAACTGCTCAGAAATGTAATTTTCTCCAAAAACAAAACCCCACCAAAGCACCCCTCTACCTATCCCACAGTTGGAACATTCCATGAGTAAAGTCAATCCTGATTGGCTGGGTGTGGTTTTGTCATTTCCTGGTTCTGAAACTGAACAGGTACAGCAGTTAGCAGAGGTAACAAACTCAAACAAAACAAAGAAATAAAGATCTAAAAATGATTCTAAATAAGAAGCAGCTCAAAGTGTTTGTATCAGTGTCTCTAAAACAACACAGAAATTGTATCAACCAACACATAACCAAACAAAAAATAGACACTTCAGTACTGAGAGAAGATGTAAAAATGGCCGTGGTGGCTAAATGTGTTGTGTGTATCTTAACTTTTAAGATTAATTCTGATGTTTCTCTGTTTTCTCTGCAGCATGTGGAAGGGCCTGAATGTTAACTGCACAGACAGCACAGGATATACACCTTTACACCATGCTTCTCTTAATGGACACAGGTAAGACTGTTTGTATGTATTTCCATACATGTATGTGCAAGTGTCTGGTGTTTCTTTCATGTGGAAAAATCAGGGAATTGGTAAATATTTGGAAATACTCTATTAAAAGTAGCTATGGCTTTGGGATACTTGCAATTTACTAATATTCTGATTTGCTACTTTATACTTCTAATCCACTACATTCATATATTTGTGATCTTTTATTACATGTTACTTTACAGATTCAGATTTTTAAAACAAAATATAAATAAACAAATAAATTATGATGTAATATTATAGATTAAGCTACACAAAGGTACATGAAATAAAAAATACCTCCATCTTTACCAACTGCAACCTTAAAGTGATAATCAATAAATAAAAATGATCCATTATTTTGATGTATATTAGTCTGAAATTGGCCGTTGTGAGTGATGAGTTCTTTTACTTTTTGTCCTTTAAGTATGTTTTGATGCTGATGCTTTTCTACTTTTAAATAATATTTTGAATGCAGGACTTTCACTTGTAACAGTATTTCTACACTATGGTGTTACTTTTACATAAGTAGAATATCTGAATACTTCATCCACCACTGGTTAACCAGTGGCTTATTTCAGAATAATAAGTAATTGATGCATTAATGAGTTTGTCAGTTTAATGTTGCAGTTGGTTAAAGTACAGTTAATTGCAATTACTTTATATACTGCTGGGTAGCTTTTGAATTTGATGCCCTCTTTAGTTTGTTTTTCATTAAAAAGACAAAAGCAACCATTAAAATTCTGTTTGACTAAAGACGTGTCACGCAAATTGACTATCTAATCATTCTAAAGTGTAATCCTGTTTCAAACAGCGGTTGTAACGGTCATCACGGATGACGGGTAAAAGACGCCAGATAAAATGATCACGATTGTATCCATAACACCGATTCACTTTAGCTGCTGAATGCTCCCCTGTCTTCAACAGAAAGCGACTTTCTTATTGTGCATCTGCCATTTGATGTTGTGCATGTCTTGTATATTAGGGTTTTAGAGATTTATTGCTGAAAACAGTTGCCTGCAGTGGTGGAAAACGACGCTAAAAAGCGTTGATCGTGAACTAAAACAGCGAAGTTGAAGCCTGGAAAGCTAACGTTAGCATAAACTCCGAGCTCAAGCTAGTTCATTTAGCTCTCAAACTCCTTAAAGCGGAGAATTTAGACCGCTCTGCAGTGTTGGACCAGTCTTAACTTTCCCCTTACATTAGTTTAATGCAAGTTGGACGGTTTAACTAAATTAGAAACGGACATAACGCAATTTTAAAGCCTAAAAAGTTAGTAAAACTACCCCAAGGCTAACGCAGAATTACATTAAAGCCATGTTTCTATGGGAACAATCAGTGACACCTGCTGAGCAGTGGCACCAAACCTGAACCTTCAACGCTAATTTGCAGTTTTTCGACAGTATTGTGGAGCAAATAATAAGGAGGAAAACAGATTTATTGGACATATAAAACATTGAGGACGTCGTTAGTAGTTTTCTTTTTCTCCAAGAACATTTCCTGAGCCTGACTGGCAGGTTGGCAGAAGTCCTGCTAACCTACATAAAGAGGCCACAGCACAGCAGCTCTGCCACAGGTCTGCACTTCATTTTATGCTCCTGACAGTTCTGGTATTGTGTCACTCTTGTCAGTGAATTTTCCTGTGAAATGTCCTTGTTACTGTTGGATTCTTCCATAACATTTCTGCTGGAGTGGAGAGAGCTGAGTGGTGTGGGTTTCACATGGATGCTCAGTCAGACGTGTTTGAAAAAAGTCTTATTTTAGACACAATTCAAAGCAAATGAGTCCCACTTGAGACAGCTACATGAGGTCTGAATGTCAGTTTAGTCCGAGTGGTAGTCATAGTCTTTCTTTTTGTGATTTGATACTTTGGTTTGAAAATATATATTACATACCTGCTCTAAAGAAGGTTTGAATTCACAAAATGACAATAGGACCTGCAGGAATACATTCTTGTGTCCTTTATCAGTTTCCCAAATTATGCATTTAATTATTTTTTATGATGCTTATGTTTTATGTTAATACCTGCTGTTATGTATGGTTGTTGAAATTCTTCTATGCTCATTCTTTCTTTGATTCCTGCATGCATTTCACAGTTAATATGTGGTGGAATATAATTTAGTACAAATTTAACTTTATACTTCTATTCCACTACATTCAAGGGCATATAATGTACTTTTTACTCCACTCCATTTAGTTGCCAGCTTTAGAATTTAATAAAACACCACTAGTTAAAACACACCTGTACTCCATGGGCAACAAAATGAGTTGTCAGTAATAGTCAAAAATCTAAAATTGCAAACGCAATATTTGTGCAAAAGTTTAACCGTGTGTCTGTGTCTGCACCGAGCTACGGTGCAGCTTCCTTTCTTCACCTGGGCCCGCTGAGAAAAATCCGTTACACAGTGAGGATTAGCTGCAAGCCTGACCACTATCCCAGCTTGGCGGAACTGAAGGATTAGTACTGTGTTTTGGGGGCAATTATGTGGATTTCCTCCTTCAGATCAACTGGAGAGGAGAGGAGGGAGAGAAAGAGAACTGCTGCCTCAGAGTGAAAATTAGGCCGCCAACTAAAAAGCTCCAGAGGAATGATTTAATGTTTAGGTGGGAAAGTGAAAAGAGAACTGGCAATTAAGATATAGACAGAAGAAACTTGGCAACTGGCTGTCAGTACTCAGACATTTGTTATTCAGGCTGGGTTTGAATTGTTTTTTAAGATCATAATTTGATCGTGGAGTTTCCTACCCACATTTAAAGTCTTTTGGTGATGCAAGAAGGCTCAATCCAATCAGTAAGATGTTTAATATTCTCATATTTGACCCTGCGATCCTCCCAGTGTGATTTTGCTCTACAACTGCCACTTAAAGCTCAGTGAATGATATGAAAATATAATAAATAATGAATTAACAAAGCAGTTCATTAAGCATCTCTGTGCTGCGTTCACCCCTGCTCCTGGGAGAGGTTTTGCCCTTCTCTCTCCTCTGTTGCTCCCCGTGACATTTCAAATGCAAATGAAGCACTTCACCTTTCCTCCTCAGAGAGAGGTGACAACTTCAGCTGGAGACGTCCCTAATATGAAACAGTATCGCTGACATTACTACTGAGCAGCCGTTAACTGGATTTCCAGCACAAACGCAGGCACTGTGATTTGTCACTCGATCTGTATTTGTAATAGAGATTACTTTATCAGGGGGAAACATGGAAGTAAAGTTGATGTTGTTAAAATATGCAAAACTTAATCGCCAAAAGTCTTAATTTTAATGCAGCTCCTGTCTCAGGCAGAGCTGTCATGAATTAGATAACACATGGTACAGAAAAAGATCCTGTGCTGGTCATTCAAGCTTATTTTGGTTCCTAGAAATGTGATGCTCAATGGCAGATAAAGTGTGATGAGACACAGGTGAAAGTGTCCACAGCTGCAGCAAGGAAACATTTAAACAGTTTCTTGCCTCGAGAAAAAAGAACTGTAAATAAAACTGTAAAAAATATAGCAGCATTGACTAGAAAGCAGCACCAAGGTCGCAGAATATGACTGCAAGGCAAGAGAAAAGGCAGCTCACCAGCATTTTCATGATGTATTTAGATTTCTATCATGGTCTAGTTCCTACTTGAATGCATGTAATATTCATTAAAATGAATAGTTGTGCAGTGTATTGAAGGGTGCATTGTAATGTATGTTCCAAAATGAATGATTTATGCAGAAAGACTGAATTATGTTTGGTGTTCTGAAGGGAAATGTGACAGTGTTCGAGGATATGGATTTATTTCTTAACGCCCAGCTCTGTTGGATGCCTCCACGTTTCGATCTGTTGATATATTGACCTTTGTGTCTGTCTCTCTCAGGGAAGTGGTACTGAAGCTGCTCCAGTTTGAGGCGTCCACAAACATTGCTGACAGCAAGGGTTGCTTCCCGCTGCACCTGGCTGCCTGGCGGGGAGACGTTGATATTGTTCGCATTCTCATCCACCACGGGCCATCACACTGCCGGGTCAACCAACAGGTAAACACAGTCATCCCACCATCACCTTTTTGAAACAGGGGTTATACTCAGTACTTAATTAATCATGTGAGTATTTTGGGTGTAACATGAATTAAACCAATTAGAATATCCTCTCCCATTCCCTCCATAACAACTACATTATACTGCATATGACAAAATGCACCAATATCCTCTATAACTGAGGAGGAGGAGCGCTTCCCTGTTTAACAGGAATGTGCAGATCATCTGGGACTCTGATCTCACAAGTGGGCAGAGATCATCCATCTAAATAAATTATTTCTCTCCAATTTAGAGAGCTGCATGTCCACATATACCTTTCACTCACCCTTTAATGATCCCTGCAGGCTATGATGCCTTTCTAAATTATGCATTGTCTTCACGTATGAGTGGTTTAATGATTAGAGAACATTCTTTCAGTCATTGTGAGTTTTTTTCTATGCGTGCAGTTAACCCTGCAGCAAACTGCAAGCTGATTTATGCACGTTGTGAACCCAATGCGCCCTTTATATAGCTAAAATATGGTGCTTAATCTTCAGTGCCTCCTCTGGGAAACATCTTATAAATTCTATATTTTATTAGAACTGCAAAGCCCTAATGCAACAATTGCTTTATTGAATTAGAAGTTTGTTAAATATTTGGTTTTGTCTTCTCACAGTCCAGTTTACTACAGAGTGTTTATTTTTTAGTACATGCGATGTAAATAGTTATTTTAATATATAATATAAGTGAGTCTTTGAAGCATTATTATGAAGCTGTATTGCAGCTTCTTGTTAATTGATAGTGCA
>CAFUXE010000384.1:167245-181532 GCA_903364295.1 Serranus cabrilla | reverse complement strand
TGGGAAACGTCTTATAAATTCTAAATTTTATTAGAACTGCAAAGCCCTAATGCAACAATTGCTTTATTGAATTAGAAGTTTATTAAAGGTGGCAAAATATTTGGTTTTGTCTTCTCACAGTCCAGTTTACTACAGTGGTTATTTTTTAGTACTTGCGATGTAAATAGTTATTTTAATATATATAAGTGAGTCTTTGAAGCATTATTATGAAGCTGTATTGCAGCTTCTTGTTAATTGATAGTGCATCGTGCTGCTGCCGTAGTTGGTGTCCTCTCGTTGTTAGTGTCGATTCGGGTCAGCTGTGCTCTGTATCAGCTCTGAATGCCTCTGGCCCTGACCTCTGACAGATCTCTGGGAGAGCAAAGTGAATTCACTGCACTCAGAAGAGCATCATTAAAACTTCATGTCTGGATCTCTGCAGCTCAGAGAAGGCACTGTCAGTTGTGCAATGCTACCTTCTAGAAAAGAAATAAATCTGAGTTTCGTGTCGTAGCCCCCACTTAAATATTAAACGGTCAATTGTGGCTGAAAGAAACTCTTGCTCCGTGTGCTGTAACTTGTCCCGGAGAGGTCTTATCAGCTGAATTAAAGTTGAGCACTTCAGTTGTATTTCTTGGGGCATTTAAACCAGCGCTGCCACAGGTCGTCTCGTTATGGCTCCCGTCCAACCGAGCCGATACTTTACAGTTCCCCGAGATCTCCCTCTGACAGCCGGGTGAGCCTTTCAGCTCTGGGAGCATTCAGCCTGCCACTGCTGTCATTCCTCATCAGCAAAAATGACCTTCTCGTCCTCCCTCACTCTCTTTCTGTCCATCTCTGCTTGCAGCATTTTGGATGATGTCACGGCTCGCTGATGCGCTGTCATTTTTAAGTTGAGCGTGATGCACGCAGGAAGTGTTGGCTAAAATGTTGATGTCTTTTTTAATAATCCTACTCGTGATGGTGAGTAGTAATGGACCCCCCCAGGTTATTGGAGCGTTATTTACTCTGCATAATAAGCACATTTTCCCCTGTCACCATTAGCCAAATCGTTTCCCTCCGAGAGTTGTTAGAGCCTAATTGTTTGCCGTGATAAATGGTGTCCCTTGCCCCTGAAATGAAGAGGTTTGTCAGCAAGTGAACATGGGTAATTTTCTTTTTTTACCCTCGTCAATGATTTGCAGAGCTGAGCGGACTGCTGAGCGTGCTGCTGTGCAGGCAGCGTGGACACAGACACAGGAGGGAAGATGCTGATAGTGAAGATACTGTACATAGATGCTGACTTCAGTGCATAGTCATGTGTTAATGTGTGTGTGTGCATATGAACATATGAAGGCTTTTTCAGGTTGTGATACAATGTGCAAAACATTCCAGTTATTTTGGTCAGTCTCTCAGTGTGGCTGTGTTTGCTTGAGCTATTTTATTGAATGATTCTCTACGATAACTTTCAGCCAATGCTGTTCCTGTGTAGGAGGCGAGACATATAGCTGTGAGGCATCATTTTACAGTACACGAAGGTCAAAAATGGAGACAGACTCTTGCTGGTGTTTCTGTATTTGGTGTGGTGTGCATATAAAAACTCAGCAAAGAGGATTTGTGCAACATGCTGCCAACATATGCAAAAATACAAACTGACTGCTTTTCAGGTTTCAGATGAGATGAATGTTATTGCTTGCAGCCCAAGAGTCAAAAAGGAAAGAAGTGACTGAGTGATATATAAAAAAAGAAACAAGTTAAAAATAGCACCACCATTAAAAAAGATACAAATGAGAAAAAAATGGTGTGTATCTTTGCACAGAAGAATAAACAAATATACAGTATAAATATGATCACACAGGATACACGCAGGAAATTGCACAGGACGTATACGTTGCAGTACTTTTGGTCTGTTGCAAATAACACAGGTGTCACTGAAAATAACTTACTATGCATATTAACTTAATTTTGTGAAACATAGTGTGTGCATTTATCATTGAAGCTTGTCCTGCCAGTAAGGCAAAAAGAAAAGATAATTTATCATGATGCTTAGATCTAATAGAGTCCCTCTGGTTAGGCTTATGTGAATCTGTGAAATGAAAGTGGATAGGAAGGTTTATAAACACCACACTTGTTAAATCATCTAATTACACTGATCAGCTTCCCTTGTATCTGTCTCTGTATCATTTATCTCACTGCGAGCTTTGTTTATCAACAGGCTGGAAATGACTGGTTTCATCTACCCTGTTATCATCCGTCTCCATCGCTCCTCCTGTATAATAAACACAGGTGAAAATGCTAAGCTACAGAGCTCACATTAGCGAGCCTCGGCTGTCTGTCACACTGCTGCACGCAGACAGAGCAACACAAAGACTCTCACATCCTTAAGGGCGCAGTGTTTATTTTTGCCTTAAGCACTGACTTTAGGTTTAGCAGCCATGAATTTTATAACGCTGTATGATGCAGATTTGTGCAGTATTCTTTGCACTTGTCGTTGTGAGGGTATAGTTATTGTGACGCTACAGGCATAAATCTGACTGTGAGATTTATAGTGTGTTAGTGTGTTTACGACGCCTAAGCTCCATATTTTCCCACTGTCTTTCTTGGCTGCTGTAGGGAGCAGGGCCTGCATACATTAGTCAGGTTGATATACTGAGTCCCACGCACGCTCACACCCATCATCGAGACTTACAGCAGCAAGCCATTGGCTGCACATTACCCCATTCTCAATGATATTACTCTGCCCACGCACACCATTACTCGTGTCAGAGGTTGAGTAGGTTGTGTATCTGTGTGTGTGCAGCTCAGTTTTATCGGGGAACTCCGGCGGGGCTCACTGTTTGTCTTAATGTATGTTCTTTTCTTCCACAAGCGAGAGAAACACAACATTTGTGCTCACCTTTGTACATGAGGTGACAAATCGCGCCACATGACTGTGGAAAAGGACACAGGAGGGACCTATAATGAGTCTGAAAGGTCTTGAGAGCATAAAGGAATCCGGAGAAATTGACGGAAGTAGAAGTAGAGGGAGGTGTGTAGGTGGGCCAGTCCTATACTGCAGCCAATAGAGGATTATTCGAGGTTAGTGGATGTTATTAGTTGGCGGTAAACCAGTTCCAGCCTAGTGTTTACTGCCTAATTGGTCCCAGTAGTTTTAATTCACAGCTGTTTTTGTTTATTGTGAGAGCACGTGTGTGTGTGTATGAGAGTGGTCAGACTGGAGAAGATGATTATAACATACTGCGTGTGCATGTTTATGTGTGTGTTTGTATGTGTGAGAGGCAGTGAGAAAGTGATAGATGTGAAAGATTGCTTGTTTACCCGAGGCTTGCACTCTGCAGGGCCAGATGCATGTTTGAGGACTGAGGCGTTGTTTGTTGTCTCTTTCTCCCTCTCAGATTGACTCATGAACTGATGCTTCACTTTAGGTCTGTACATCAGGACAGCAATTAAAACTCATTTCTGGGTCTAAAAAAATACCTTTCCGAAATCAATTTAAATCTCATTTAAGCCTCAATTATAACATGTGCAAAGACTGGCCTGTTCACTTTACTCATCCTGTTTATGCAGAGTGGAGCAGATATAGTTGGACTGAAATAACTCACATAAAAAGGAAGAAGCTTGCCCCTTAACCTGGTTTTGTAGACAGCTGGTCATAGATCATCATTAGGGATGCCACAGCGAGGAAATTTTTCCCATATATGGGTCAACATATATATCAGTCTGGCTCTATATCACGCTGTATTTTATAGATTTAAATGTTTGGATCTGATTAATGTGGGAGCTGATATGTGAAAATGAAAAAATAAAAAGAAGCAAAATAATGGTGGGGGCGGTGAGCAAGAAGTAAAATAGGTGTATGCCACCACAGTAACACTGTTAAACACAGACTACCCAGCAAGCCCCAAAACATCCCTTTACAGGGTCCCACAGTCCCACAGCGTCTGTTACCTGTATTGAACTGAAAATAGATGAGAGTGATGGGAGTGGCTGAGCCTTCAGCTCCAAACTGAAAATCTGTCTGGATTTCAGAGAAGTAAATGGAGTTAGTAAACTGTACGGGGCCACAAGGCTAACCTTGTTAAAAGACATTATTAGTAACCTGGGCCAAGGCAAGAGCTATGTACTAAAGGGAATAATGACTTCCCTGAATGCTTATTTGTTCACCTAGATTTCACAATTCTTCTTTCAACCTTCATGGGACCACTTAAGCATTTCAAAGATGATGAACAAGTGGCTGAGTGCCACAGCATGCTATAAAGTGGTGGTCAACAGTCCCACCTGTCTCATCTGACAAAAGTGTCTGTCATACACACTTCTTTACAGGGACCTTGTTTTAAAAAACTCGTCCTGGTTCAAGGATGCTCCAGCATTTGAAAAGCATCACATTTAGTAGCTCTGCACTGGCAAACAAGAAAATCAGGATGCCAGCAGATCGCAAACATACAGCAGATGAAAAGAATAACTTGAATGTGGTTGTTTCCTGCTTTTAAATAAGGTTCCTGTTTGGCAACTGCCTGAATTCTGTAAACACCCTCATGTCCTATATTTAAGCAGTTGCATAACACATAATGCTACAAAAAAATAAAGGAGACAAAATGTTTCAAGTGGTGGATTACCCAACACAAGCAAGTTTCATTTTGATTTGAAATTAATTTGCGGTGGCTCCTCAAACCCCTAAACCACCAGAGTGCCTCAAAATGCTAATTTAAGGGGATTCTGTTTACGTGTTGTACCGTGATGTCTGAAACAGGCCGGGTCCTTTGCTCCGAGTCTTTTCGACCCCAGGATTTGATCCAGCCGCACTTTAGATAACAGCATCCAGGCAAAGTATGGTGACTGACTAATGATGACACATTGTGCCTTTAGGCACTTGCCTGCAGCAAAGCTGGATTATAAAGATTATTTTGCTTGTGTCCGACCGTGACAGTGTGAGGCACAGATGAGGGACGCAGAGCAGATGTGTGTGTGTGTGTTTGTGTGGGAACCAGCACACCACCTCTGGGCTTTCTCCGTGCGGGGCCTCTGGACTAGTCAATCTAAGGGTTATATTGTGTGTATGTGTGTGGGTGACTGACTAGGTCAAGTATGTCCCCCTGTGCTGCAGATATACACGAAGAATGTTTTCTTTTCCATGAACAGAAGGACGGGGGGTTATACTATTCCTTTCTCTCCCCTCTTGTGCCGCCTCCTTGTTGTCCCAGAGGAGGAGAAAGGAGATCAGAATCATAATATCACTGATAATAATAGGAGAGATTAGAAGGATGTTGAATGTTGCACCATCTGTGCTTAAAATCAGGCGTGTGCATGTGTGTACACATGCATGCATGAAATACTTCCTGCAGGCTTTTCTCCGGGTGCAGCAATGCCTTCTGGGAGCCCAGGGGCTGTGTGAACTAAGGCAAAGGTAAAAGATCGTGAGGTTGCACGCCTGCTGTGTGTATTCACCTTACAGTCTTAGTAGCGCCGTGCCCGATCCTCTACACATGCTGTTACCACTCACGAAAATGAAACCATATGTTTCCTGACGGTCAACATGTGAACACGGCCTCTGTGAGAACACACGCCACTACGAGAAACCGCCCTGGGAAAGTCCTTGCTCAAACATCGCCTGCCGCCATGCCCGCTGCTGCCAAAACACACAGTCACACTGAGCCATAGGATGTTTTCTTATGAGTAATGTGTTTAAAGAAATGTTATGTCATATGTTTTCCACAGCTTGACGCTCTGTCGGGAGTGGGCTTTCTAATTAATCTTCAGTAAAAGAAAACTGATTAATCTCACTGTGAATCAAAACAAACTACAGCGCTGAGTGATTCCTGCAAGCTGAGAGCAGATTGTGTGTGAGCGTGTTAATCAAGGTGTTGTATGACGACACGGAAAAACATTTAGTGTTTTCCTCTTTGGTACAGAAAATGGAAATATAATTCCTCTTTGAGTTGCAAACCCTGCAGGGAGATCAGAGTTCATATTTCAGCTACAGAGAAGCAACCCCAGAGCCTTAAGGGATTTTTTTTGTCTTGCTCAAGGGCACTGCAGCATTTTTAATCCTTTTCAAGATGAAGCCAGATCATTCAGACGTCTCTCTTTAACCATCAGACTGAGCCGCCTGCTTCTCTGAACATTCCCCAGTCTGATGTCGGACTAAAAGATATGCACTTTAATAGAAGCTTATTTCTTTAAATTTTTATTCAATTAAAAGTCTTTTTATTTAGAATTTATCAATTTGCTTTCATAACCATTGCCAAGGAGAAAAAACCTTTTGGATTATGTTTTCAAAATTTGATGAATAAAGATCAAATCACTTGATGTACTGAGTGGAGATGGTCCAAGGCGGCCTCTACAAAAGAGTGAATTTCTGAAAAGACAGTGCTTCAAACATCATATTTTATCTTTGAAATACAATTTTAGCAGGGAATACATGTTGCAAAGAAATGCAGATCCACCAAGGACCCTTTTATGTGTAATTGTAACTATGTCAGAGGTCAACATCTTAATCTTGTGCTGTAATCGTCTGCAAAAATGAAGCTAATAGAGAGGAAACAAAATAACATATTCTTTAGGCCAATTTGATTTAGAATCATTGCAGAAAATGAGCTCTGTGGTAAACACACTTTTGTGACTTTTTGTTCAGCATGATAATCTTCAGAAATGAACACCACTTTCATGATGTTTGAAGTCTTAATGCAGCCGACAGAAGTAAAAAGCTAACTTTAGGCTATAGTGAACGACTCCACTGTCGCATGATTTCAACGTTACGACCGTTAGCTTCAGACTGTTCCCAGCAAGCTAACCAGTTCTGACAAACTTGCCATAATGAATTATTTATTAACCTAATCTACAAGAGTTTTCAAGAGCTCTGAAAAACAGAGTTGAAAGAATAAATTGATAAGTTGATTTTTCAACTAGAAATTTGATTAATTGCTTCTATCAATGTAACCTGAATATTGATTGGTTTCGGGTGTTTATTGAATATAAAAAGACATTTCAAGTTGCCACCCTGAGCTCTGATATTTTATTAACTAAGAATAGATCAGTTAGTCAATACAAATAATGTATAGCTGCAGCCATAGACAGCAGTGCCTCCCATGAACCTGTGAGTTCTAAAAATACAAATTGAAACTAAGTTATAATCACAAAATTGGCACCAACAGAACATTGGCAGCCGCCATAACAGAATAGAGAAGTTATCATGAATTATGTCTGCACAGTTAAATATAGATATGTACAGCATCATATTTGATGGATTAATTAAGAGTTTTCTGTGTTTATGAATCAAAATTTTATTGCCTCCCGCTGCCCTATGTACCCACAGAATAACTGTGTGTGTGTGTGTGTGTGTGTGTGTGCTTTGTGGCCTTTTATTGGGAGTGTGAGCGATGGATCAGTTGGCTGTGAATTGTGGAGAGCTGCTTTGTTCTTTCTATTTCCCCCCTCTGAGCCATTCCCTCCCGCTCCATCATCTCCTTCTTCTCTTATCTTCTAAGCCCTCCTATTTATTCACTCCTATTGGCCTCGGGTACTTCATTCTCTTTCCATGTTCATTCTCTTAATAACTGCTATTTTTTTCTTCTCATCCATCTCGTCCTTGTGGCTTAAGGCGAAAAAGAGAAGTGAGGGAAGCAGGAACTATGTCTCTCCTGCTCCTTCTCTTTCCACCTCGATGCAATATTTTACAAAGATTTTACCCAAACATCTTTTTAGTTTCCCCCTGAAAAGATAATAACAATTTTAGTAATACATCCATTTGTTAAAAAATTTAATGAGGAAAAATATACATTATTATTACATCATTATTAGGGATGATTGTAGCCATTGTCCAAAATTAACTATTTATAGACCAGTCAAGGGGACGTAGCATATTTTTGACCAGCCAAAATAATAAATTGTGTTTATGATCATTAAACTCAATACTTTACATTGAGATAATAATGTTAACACACAGCTGTTCACACTATCCGAATCATTTGCAACTCGTATTAGCCATTAAAACTCTTTGTTTTTGTATGTGCTTTGTTCTTCCCTTTGCTTTGTTTTTGTTTAAAGGTCAGCTTACTCCATGTTGATCTTGCTTCATAATAGCTGACTGAGCTAGCAATCAAGACAGTCAGTTATCATAAAAGTACGATAATGATCTGAAATCTGGCAAAACCACATGCCACGATATGTTTTGGTAAACACCTACAGATAGTTGGTACTATAAATGCAGCTTAGATGAACCATTCACTCCTAAAATAATCATTACATTTGTATGTTAAGGGAGCAAAAATTAGGCTTACAAGTAAAAACATGTTTTGTTGATTTCAGGGTGTACTGTCCCATTAAATTTCTTTCTGGTGAATACAATTTTGACTGAATAAGGTCACAAGCACACCAAAAATATGTTGAATGACTAAATTTTAACAAGTTTTACTTTAATAATGCAGCAAACCGTAGTAAAATTCCTGGTATGTGCATACATACCTGGCCGATAAAGCTGATTCTGATTCAGATTCTTACAAAATAAGAGACATTAAATAATGAATACAGGCAGGAAAAAGTAGCAAAAGTAAAAATGTGAAGCTTTGCTTTTTATTTACTGAGTATATGCTGTGTACATGGGAATAGAGAGATGCATCCATATTAATAAGAGAAGACGAGTGAGAAGGAGAAACAGTTTCACCTTGTGCGTCTTGTGTTTTTCAGTCTCTATTTATTTACTCAGCTCTCCCCAGGCAGCGCGCTGAGCTGCTGGGATTATGAGACGCTGTAACGTAGACGAGGCTCATCCTGCATATCGGTCCATCAGCATTAACACGGTGTACGTTCAAACAAATACGTCTGCGCTTCATTCGCTCTGGCTTCATTTCAGCCCCGGCCTGTCTGATAAGGCTCGCTTATTTGCATGGATGTAGCTGCTTGTTTAGTCCAATGCAGATGAACTTAGATTACACTGGTGGTGTTTACCATGGGGAATCTGTGCATGTGTATGTGTGTGTGTGCAGGTAAATGTACTGTAATATAACGCGTGCAAGTAGATTTCAAGTGTGCCCTTCAGTTTAGGAGGATAAAGCATGTAAGAATTAACACATTTCTCCTCCATAACATAAATAAAAAACCAGCCAGTGGTTAATAAACCGGAATTTAAATGTGCTGACATGCATTTGTATGGGCATGTCAATAATGTGCCGCCATGCCTGCTCATGTGTCATTAGTATATGGCTGTTGCTCAGGGCCCAATCAGCAACAATACACCAAGTGCTAGATGATATCGAAAAGCTGTCAGAGCGAGTGTAATGGAAATATATAGCCCGCTGTGAGAACATGGAGGGATTTTCTGCACTCCTCCAGCCCTCTCTCTCCTCCTCTTCTTCTCTATCTCCCTCGTCCTGTCACTCCGTGTCTTTGTTCATCTCTTTGTCACTCTTCTTACTGTCTGACAATTGCGTTTCCCCTATCTACAGCTGTGTGCGGGAGGCACAGCGGATTGGACTGACAAAGCTTTATTGTCCGTTTAAGGCTGCAGACAGAGAGCGGGTCACAGCAGCGTCAACAATGGCTGCAATCTACGTCCCAGTGGTTATCATATCTGTGTTGAGTGTGTGCGTGTGTTTGGTTTGCTTCATTAATTCTGCATGCTTGTTTTTGTGTAAAATCTGACTGAATATGTAGTCATTATCATCCTGTTGAAGGCATAGTCTGTGATCCAAATGTTAATAACGCAATGTTGACAAAACAATTGCACCACCAGGTCCTCCCATTAGCTGGAATCTGGAGCTTTTGGTTGTATCACATGATCTTCATCAGCAGATGGAGTTGCCCAGCTGTCAAAAAATGGCAGATGTTCATATTTCCAGTATTTTCTGAGAACTTTAGGGTTTATTGTTGATCTTGTAGATCGTGATACAAACATATTTCTGCAACACAAATGTATATTTCTTTAAAGAAAATCATTTTTCTTTAATGTTTGCATTTTCAGGCCAGCATAGATTATTCCATCACCTTAATCAGACTTGTGTTTCACACCAAATATGCATTAACGCAGAGTTGGGAGAGCTAGTGTTTAGTCAGTAGTGCATCAGGTAACTCTACAAACCATACCAACTCATCTTCTGGTACCATAACAAGCATGTTGCATATGATGTCACAACTCCTCTCTTTTTTCTTCAGTAATGTGAAGGTTATGGGCTACATGTGTAATAATACACTCGGAGGTGTCTTCAGAAATAATAGACTGGTTCGTGTCGTGCTGTTCAGCACTGCGACCTTATTTTCATATATCAGGATACTTTGTCATTGCCTACAGATATACCTTTAATTGTAACATGGTCAAAATAAATGGCCTGTTGGGTCTCAACTTGGTTTCCCAGGTGTTTTAACCTTTAAGAGATAAATGACCTATTCTGCAGACACCGCATTACTATTCTACACTAAATACTTTCTGTGGCAAATGATGACTGATTGCTGTGCCTTTGTGGTGGTTTGGGACTTGGCAGGAGTATATTACACTGTGATGAAGACAGTATATACAATAGATTAGATAAGATGAAACTTAAATGGTCCCTTGGTGAATCTGAGTCACTCTAGTGGAAAATAGTAATATGATAGAGTATCCACACGGCAACACAGCAAATGGAGTTTATTAAACATAATGCAACCAACAATTACACCAGTAAACTGTGATGAATGTGAATTACAGTGTGCACGAGTGTGTGATTATTGTGCTTACAGTACAGTGGACCTGCAATCAGACCCGCTCTGGAAGCTTCCACTGTGCCATCGAAGGGGGGTGTGTGTGATCCAGGGGGAAAACGGAAGGATCTGATTGGCTGACGAGGGGGGAAATCTCCCAAGCACATTCATATTGCTAGTGTGTGTGTGTGTCTTGATATAGGGGCTTTTTTCCTCTGTTATTCGCACATACAGTATCTCTGTATCTTTCTCGCTCACCGCTCAGAGGGGTACATGAAAGTAGGGAGAGCAGGGAGATGGAGGGGGAAGCGGGGCTCAGGCTCTGGGGAGAGAGGGAGAGGGAGTAAGGAAAGGTGAGAGATCTGATCAGTGGAGTGCGGTCGTGGTGTTTTGGAGTTTTATCATGGAAGGTTGAAAGGCAGGAAACGTGTAGAATTCGATGAGGAGGAGGGGAGTTTCTACAAATGAGTCAGTCAGCAATTTCATCTTTGCATTTTGAAGCATGAAACAGAATAGTTTTTAACTGTTGATCACAGTTAAAGATTGATTATCAAACTAAATCGCTATTTCATTTCACATCACTCACTCACCCTGATTATTCTCCACCAGCCATAATGGTTTGTTTCTGTCCATCATTAGCTAAACCCACTGAGCTCTAACTACTTGATTTCTCTATAAAAAGCATTAGCTGCTACAGTGTTGCAGTGTACTCTGTAAACTGGGACCAGAAGTCATGCAAAGTATAATAAAGTTACTGTATAATTTACTTTGCTGCTATATTTTAGCCAAGATTGATGTTTTTGATTTGTTGACGTTCTGTTGGACAGATTCCGACTCTTTCTAAACAATTCCTTTAGTTCCTCTACCTCCTCCTGCTTTTGTTCGTCCTCTCTTTCCTTTTTCCCCTCTCTCACTGTTACATCAGCTCGTGTTGAATTTCAGCCACTTACTCAAAATGTAAGTTTTGCTCTTGGACAAACACCAGCAACAACACAGCTACACACGCATGCCCTTTTGTAACTCTCCTCTCTCCCCTTTAATAATATACACAGAAGCCATAATGCATATGTACGTGCTTCCATCATATGCATGTATGTATGTATATCTACCATATGTGGCTGCCAGATTATCTATTTTCAAGTATGTAGGAACACACACAGATTGGATCCCTGTAGGGCCTGTTCATTCTCCCTCTATCCTCTTCTCTTTCTTCTTCTCTGGTATGGCTATCCATCATGTCTCTCTCTCCTTCATGGGTGTCCCTGTCCAGTTTTCCAGTCATTACTGGGCTGTTTAGGACCCCGGGGACCACCAACAATGTTCTTGTCCTGACCAGGGGCCCCTGGAGAACCAGAAAATGGCCATAGTTCCTCAAAGCATGAAAGCCTCCCAAGTTCAAAATAACCTTTTAAATATACACACTTCTCTCTGAGACATTCAGACCAAAGTCCCTGCATGTTGTATCATTACAGAGGTATGGGTGACTTTGACTAATGTGAATGTTAAAGTCAGGCAGAATCATGGCACTGTTTTTTCTACTTCCCATAATAATTCGCTGTAATACTTTTACTTGTCGTTTGACTGGAGAAGTTTCAATACTATGTGGTGCTGGATTGTTTCTCGTGATACATTAAAGTACCCAAACAGATTCCTACGGTATTTTAAAGAACACTTGAAATTTATTTATATCCATGCACATGAGGTTTATGTAAACAGAATTTAAAAAAATGTATCAGCAGTTTGGATGATGACATGAGAAATTCATCAGGAAACAAAAACCCAAAATATTTTGAGAGGGGGCACTTGATGCATATGTTATGTACTTTTCAGATGTTAATTGGTGATTGAAATGTTGTACACACTCCTAGTTTAATGGTGGTTTCTTTTGAATATGTTGATTGGCCATTTGAATGGAGGCTGACAGACTCACTTGTTGAGTGCAGAGAAAATTGTTGGACCAAAAAGGCAGCAGTGGTTTGAAGAAAACACTCTGCTTTCGGACATCTTTTCTATTTCACGGACAGGAAGCTATAGATTTCCCCTGACAGCCCTCGAAAACCCGACACGCTTTTTGGAACTTGCACATGCAGGATGATATACTGACTGAGACGTGTGCTTCATACGTGTGGCAGAAATGTCTGCAGAGAATGTAGCTTTCCATCTTGGATTTCACCTTGTGTCAGTATTTCAATAAATAAAACATTTTTTTCTCGTTCTTTTCTTCCTCCCCTATATCTCAATCCTTTAACCCGCATTCCCTTTCCTTCTCACTCACCATCTTCTTATTTTCCATATTTATTGCCACCAACTCATATTCCTTTTTTAAATCCTGTATTCCTCAAACCCTCTTCCTTCCACCTTTACATCTCTCTAATTCTCTCATTGCTAATATCTTCTACCTTTCTTCTTTACCTTTGACCTTCTCTGCTGCCTCCTTGAATCCCTCTTCCTTTCTTCTGTCATGTTTTCTCCTCTCTTACTCTCCACACATGAATGCTTCCTGCCCACTCTTCATCATTCCCATAATTCTCTCATCTGTCCTTCTCTTCCCTTCACCCTTCCCTCTGTCAATCCACCTTTCTTTTCATTCCTCTGCAGAACCATGAGAGGGAAACAGCGCTTCACTGTGCAGCCCAGTACGGACACTCTGAGGTGGTTTCAGTGCTGCTTCAGGAGCTGACTGACCCCACCATGAGGAACAGCCAGCAGGAAACACCTCTGGACCTGGCAGCACTCTATGGACGGCTACAGGTCAGTGAGAATGACATACATCAGGTTTATGGAAGACAAAAACACAATATTTGAAGGTATTGATTTTACACTAGAAAAGAATTTGAGTTAGTTGGAAATTCCCCATTTTTTGGAAGGCCACTGGATATCTTTGTCGAGGTATAGACGGCTATTGGACGTTCAGGTAAAGACGGCTTTTGGATGTCTAGGTATAAACGACTATCGGAGTTCTACGTCTTAACTGCTATTGGACTATGTATTGGTATAGATGACTATTGGAAGTTTAGAGTTAGAAGACTGTTGGACATTTAGGTATCAATGGCTATTGGACGTTTAGGGATAGACGCTATTGGACGTTTAGGGATAGACGCTATTGGACGTTTAGGGATAGACGGCTATTTGACTTCTACGTCTTGATGGCTATTGGACATATACATCTAGAAGGCCATCTAGAAGACATCTACATCCAGGTATAGACGGCTATCGGATTTCTGTATTGACATGTAGGTATAGACAGCTATAGGACGTCCAGTTATAGACGGCTATTGGATGTCTACATCTAGAAGGCTGGATGTCCATGTCGAAGTATAGACGGCTATTGGCTATTGGATGTCTAAGTCTGAAATTAAATTTTTATTATTACAGGGAGAGGAAAGGACCAAAAATAGGTATCGTTGGTTACAGGTGCCGTATTCCTGGTACCAGCACCTGTATCGTTATTGCTCGGTACCCAACCCTAACGACCATGCATGAGGCTCATGTTTTCTAAACTGGGAGTCGTTGTTTATTCTTTTAAACATGGTGGATCAATGATGAAAAGAAAACTTCCTCAAACACTTACTGTGCTAGGCAGGCAGACAGGTGAACATTTTTAGAACTCCGACTTTACTCTTTTGTCAAAAATGTGACAAAAAGTACACACACACACACA
>CAFUXE010000384.1:152172-167190 GCA_903364295.1 Serranus cabrilla | reverse complement strand
ACACACACATTAGCGCAGCTTCACAGTGAGAGGCGTATGCCACAAGTGCCTGCTGATGTTCAAATGCAATCACACATTCTCTCTGCTAAGGTAGTGAGTAATTGCAGTCAGTCATACAGGTTTGTCTGAGTGTGAATGAATAATTTATAAGGGCAGCGGTATTTCTCGCTCACTCTCCTTCTCTGCATAATAATGAAGGGAAATCCCTGTGGTGGAAGCGACTGCTGCATGGAGATGTAACTAACACAGTGCAAAAGTTTAGTATACACACACATACAGTACACACACAAAGACACACTTGAAAGGAGGAAGCTTTCGAGAGAACTGTGCGCTGAGTTATTAAAGGAATCATCCATGATCAAACAGGAGGGTGGCTCCACTACTACAACTCATAGTGTTCTGCTCCACGCAGGCTGATTGACAGGTCTTTGAATACGAGGACTTTAAAGACCATAACAGAAATAATTACACAAATCTACAGTAAATTTAAATTCATGATCTGTTAGGAAAAAAATGCAGATTCAATTTTCAAGTGGCTCTCTGTTGAAACCTCATCCTCTTAGTTACTTTCAAGCTAATTTCAAATGATTGTTTTTTTTAAAAAAAAAAAGATTAAACTGTCATGATATCCTGATAGTGGTGAATGAGGCAGATCAACTGGGGAAAAAATCAAGGACATAAATATGGCATTTCATTAGTAAATCCCTCTCA
This sequence comes from Serranus cabrilla, assembly GCA_903364295.1. Lineage (NCBI taxonomy): Eukaryota > Metazoa > Chordata > Actinopteri > Perciformes > Serranidae > Serranus > Serranus cabrilla. Next base: position 166,479 of record CAFUXE010000384.1, on the reverse strand, counting down.
CTTGAGTTGCTTTTTAACACTTTAATATTCAATTTAGTGAAGGACAATTTTAATGCATTATGGACTGGCGAGGCTTCTCTGTCTGTGATCACTTAACATCGCTTCTCTTTGATTCTCAGGTGAAAGCAACAAAACATTTCCCAAAAAACTTCAAATGTTTTTACTGTGATTCTTCCCTAAAGTTGCAAAAAAGAGACTAATGGCCCAGTTTCTTCAAACTTTGCTGTTTCGTCCCTGACATGTGGCTGTGTTCTTGTGCGCAGGTGGTGTGCATGTTGGTGAGCGCTCACCCCAACCTCATGACCAGCCACACTCGCCGACACACTCCGCTTCACCTGGCTGCTCGCAATGGACACCACAGCACCGTCCAGACGCTGCTCGAGGCCGGCATGGACGTCAACTGTGTGGTGAGAAAAAATTAATAGCTTTTAGCTGTTAGTGTCCTATATCAGCACCCAAGGATTAAACAGATCTCTGGCACAGATTACAGCAGCCTTACGGACAAAAAACGATAATGAAATAACAAGAATATTGCTTTTTCATTTTCTGTTTTCGGCTCAGGGCAAACTATGCTCCCTTTGACAAAATTGGATTTTGAAAAACTCTGTCTGTTTACAACAGGGACGTCATGGTTATCTAAGCTAATCCACAGAACCTGTTTTTGACTGTTTCTTTTTAAATTGGACAGCTGGAAGGTGTACTTAAGCAGGAAGTAGTTCTCAGGTAAACAGATAAGTATCTGTGGATTATCATTATCTTAGACACTTTATTGATGAGATGCAGGCAGATGCAGGATATTGAAAATACCACAGTATATGTTTTATTGCAAAAAAATAGCAAGAATAATTACAAATATTAGGGTGAAAGAATCTTTTGAATGTGTAAACATTTACTGTTCAGATAGAGGAACAAGTTAAACATTTTTGCAGGTAGTTGTAAGTTCTGAAACAGAATCGAGTACGAGAAAAGGACATTTTATTCACATTATCTGATGCTGCTGAGAGCAGAGAAGGTGCCTCTGTTGTCTGAGTAAATCTTTCAAAATCTCTGCGACTCTGAATCTCCTCATCTCTGCTGCATGTGAATATTTTAGAAGCTGCTGTCTTGTGTTTTTAATGAAAGAAAGTATGGCTTTGTTTTTTGTGTATATATCCACCACAGGCATAAATGCTTGGCAGATTCTCCTTTTGAAACTGTGTGTGTGTCTCAGAGTGTGTGTGTGTGTGTGCGGTGCATGCCTCCCATGGTGTGGTGGTGGAGAGGGATGAATAATTGATTGGGAGAAAAGATTGAGAGAGGAGGAGGAAGAGGAGGAAGAAGAGGACAGTGTGTTCCTGAGAGGTCGAACTCTGTTTCCTCTTTACACATACTACATTAAGTCAGTCACTTACGGTCTATGGTGCTTCATTACTGCACACGGCCTGTCATGCTGTTTGAACTGCTCTTCCCTTCGTTCATTTACATTTCGTCTTATTGTGGATTCTGAGCTCTCTGGACGATTCAAATGCAGCTTTGTCCCAGCCCTTTCTGGGCCATTTGTTTTTGTGAGGCCTTGTCAAAATACAGCTACGCTTTGCTGCTTTCTTCAACGCTGTTTTCTTTCTCCTGAGACGATTTCCACTGACAAACTAAACTATTTGACTTTGCTTGCTTGTCTTAACTGTTAAAGAGTTGAAAAACAGCCCTGTGCTGTATTTATCAGTCTCTGCAGAGTGAGACAGAATTACTGCACCATTCATGTTGCAGGACATTTGTTTTGTCCAAGACTGTTGTTTACACGGTGCACAAATAACACAACTAATCCTAGACATGGTGTACTGATTATTTACTGAGATTATTCTACTTGGATGGATCCGCAAGTGGTGTCAATAATGCAGTACTTAAAGGGATAATTTGGATTTTTGAAGTGGCACTTGTATTAGGCACTTTTCCTTGGTCAGTGTATTGTCACCAGTAGATGGTGGTCGGCACTCCCTCAGTTTGGAAAAGCAGGCAGGAGAAGCTAAATAATGTACTGCTGTGGAGGGGGGCAGCAGCAAAACTTATTTCAGACACTTAAAAAAAACAGTTTAAGTGCTTGCTATATTTACAATAATTTCTCCTTGTTCCTGACAGACTTTTCTGACAGGGGACTGAAGCCAATGTATACGCCTGTGCTCCCTTCAAAGCCCACCAGACTCCTTTGACAAAAACAGAAATTTAACCTTGCAGAATGCAGGAGTTGCTCTTTTGTCTTTGCCTCAAGTGTTTAGTTAGCTTCTGTTTTTGTTTGACTTTGGTGTTTGAAACGGTTGGTTCAGGTTCACCAAAGTGTCACAACAACACAAATTAACTAAACCATCGAGGCCGTGGTAGACCAGCAACCCTGTGGTTCTGTGGGTAAAATTATTGTTTTTGTCAAAGGAGTCTGGTGGCTTTGACAAGAGCATAGGTAGCAGCTTCCCTTCCTGTCAGAAAGAAGTGAAAATATTCTTAGTAAACCGTACACTTACATTGATGGTGACTTTTTTTCAGTGTACAAGGGTTATTTATTCAAACTATAGTCTTTACAGTGGTTTGTCTTCCAGTGCAGTAACACAGACCTCCCTCTTCATTGCTTTGTTATGAATCCACACATGAGCTTGAATACATTTGAATGCCTTTAGGGAGTCTTATTTCACGCTGAGATTCTGTTCTCCAGTCAGTGCTGTTATGATCACCAAGGACTGAAGGAAAACCATCTTCAAGGGTTTCAGGGCTCCAACACACTCAGCGCCTCAGAAAGCTGCTGAGTCTGAATCAAGAAACAAGACAGTTCTGATGCTGTGGAGCCACGGCAGCAGGGAGCAATCAATATGAGAGTTTGCTCACCAAACATAACGATAAACAAATACTGTGAAGCCTTTATAAAGAAAACTCCTTTCCGTGAAAGTTTTGAACGACCTGAATGTATCATTGCTACTGCAGTTGACTTCTACTGTTGTCAAAACTGATCTGACTTGATGTTCATACGCTACAAAAGTAGCATATGGTATAACAGATGCTGTGCTCTTCCTTTTCCTGGCTGTGTAACAACAGTTTATATATAATATGTGAAGCGCGTACAATAGCTTTCTAAAGCTGAGGAGGATCTGACTGCAAGGAAACAAATCTGTGTTGGAGAGTACTTTGTCACATTGTGCCCCTGTCCTTCAGAATATGTCCTGATCTGCCGCAGACATATTGTAACTGCAGTTTCCAGTCGGTTTGGACATGTGTGTTTGTGTGCATTTCATGTCTGGAAAGACAGAAACAACTTGACCTGTTGGATATGAGAGTCATTTGGTGCTCTCACAGTGAGGAGATGCATGACTCAGCGGCATTGGGCCAATCTTCTCTGCCTTCTGTCCTTGTTGCAGTGTGTGTGTGTGCGTGTGTGTGTGTGCATGATCCGAAGAGGAGGGCTGTGTTTCTCTGCAGGGATTTGGCCTGGGGCTCCATGTGTCAGGAGAAGATGAACACAACAACGCCTTTGATTTGCCTCGTCCTCCCCACTATCCACACTGCTGAAAATCCCTCTCTTTCTCTCTTTCTCTCTTGTTGTGTCTCTCTACCTAGTGATGATGAGGATTTGCCTTTGATACCCCAAATCCTCTCAGCCTGCTGCCCTTGACTATTCTATTTCATCTCTTCTTGGCTAAAGTAATGTGTAGAAACAGCAACATCTTTCACGTTTTCTCCTTCACCTCCTTAACACAGACAGTAATTCCTTAACACACATTACACGACTATATTACACAGCTGACGAGCAAAGTTTTCACCTCCTGGTGAGTTAAACCTGTTGGTCATTTGAGTGAGATGACCCGTGAACATGGGGCCAACACCACTTGGTGAACAGGCAGTTCTGTTAGAATGGGACTGACATTGACATTTAAACATTTAAAGGGAAAAAGGTTGTGTTCAAGTCAAAGATCTCTACACAGTAGGTGGGTAGGAAAATGTCGATACGCTTGAGTATTGCGATATTATGCTTAGTGATTCTGTATTGATTCTCAGAAACACTATCAATTTTTATGGCTCTGCTTTAATGACAGCTGTGGCCAGAGGCACAATGTTTTCTGGTTGTCCATCATCGCCTCTCCTCCATTTTCACGAATGTAGTAGAGTCCGACTGATTTAGTATTTTTAAGACCGATGCCGATACTGATTTTAGAGGGAAAAAATCATCGATAATCGATTTGGCTGCTGATATACTGTAGTAATATTTTGAGCTGGAAAATAGACCTTTTTTATGTGGATTTTCGACAGCATATACGCCAATATCGAAATTCCTTTGTTGGGCCAATATCAGCCGATAATATCTGTCGACAAATATATCTGTCGGACTCTGGAATCTCAGGAACGCCTTCAGGGAATTTATTTAAATGTGGCACATATGTCCACTTGGACTCAGGGGTGAGATAAAACAGGATAAGAAATTCCCTTATTAGTGTCCCACAATGGGTACATTTTCAAAATGCATGTTTAAGATTGAGGTCAAAGGTCAAGGGCACTGTGGCTAGTTTAATACTTTTGAGCTATAATTGAACAATTTATTCACAAGTTATGACAACATTTTACACATATGTCTAATAGGATTCAATGATGAAGTGATGACACTTTATATTCAGAAGGTCAAAGGTCAACTTCACTGCAAAATCTTAATTTTCAAAAAACTAAGGAGAGATTGTGACCATATTTCACATTTGACTACTGAATTGTTGATACTAATCTTTGGTACCAAGATGACAGCATTAAAGCTGTGGTGATTTTATAGATCGTGTCTGCTGCCAGGTTTAAGATGTGTTTGCATCTAGTTTTTTAGAATTTGCAGCTTCTTTGCAGCAACGTCCTTTGGATGGACTGTTTACTGTCAGACACGGATGTAAACTGTAACTTTGCTGGTTGGTGGAGGCATACAACAACAAAGCAATCATTTTAGTTGCATTGAGAAACTTTCTTTGTGGAGCTGGGAAGATTGGACAGATTCTTGTTAGCAATGCAATGTTAATGTCTTCTGTACTAACTAATTACACAAGTAACTTAGTATTTATGGTGGCTGGATTACTTTGATAGAAATGGCTCCTTCTCTGCAGTGTGTTCAGATTAGTGTACATTTGAATTTACTCTTTAGTCTGTCTTTCTCTTTGTGGTATTGCCTGCGAGGCCGCAGTGTTCAAGCTTTACTGTTGACGGTACAGGGTGGATGCTGTGGGCGACTCACAGATGGCCACCTTGTAAATTGTCACGAGGAGAAAGCACTTGAGTGTGTGTGTGTGAGAGAGAGAGAGCGATAGAGAACGATAGTACAGGTCAGTAATTGGAGTCAAGCCATATAGGTCTGTCTCAGTGTGAATGAATAATTTACAGCAGCAGCACGGTCACTCTCTCTCTTCACTCGGCCTTGCTGTGTCTCTTTCTCCGTCTCTCTTTCCTTCGCTGAATGTTTCCATAATAATGAGGGGAACTCCCTATGGAGGAACCTGCTGCTGGGTGGGCAGGTAGCCAACAACACAGGGCAAAAGTTTAGTATAAACACACACTCTCACACATACACACATAAACACACCAGACAGCCTTTTTTTCTTGGTTGACTCAAGCGTTTGCATTGACCCCAACATCAGCAGCGACGGCTACGTTTCTGCCAGCAGCCACGAAACAGAAAGTCATCTGCCTTTCAATTCACGGAAACTCTTAGAGAGTGAGAATCGCCTACCTCGTTTCCTCGTGACATCACTGCATAACTGCTATGGGAAACGGGACAGGAAGTGGTATAGAGATGACCGTAGAGGGGAGGAGGTTAGGAGGGCAAGTGGTGTGTGTGTGTGTGAGGAAAAGGGGGGAGGATCGTTTCCTGCGCTTCCACGTCCTCTTGCTTCCATGTGGGTAAAAAACTGACTCCTCAGGGTAAACTTCCACAGTTTGATGCAGCCAATAAAGCTGCGACCAGTCATCTGTTTTTTATTTGGATTTACACCCCCTTATGAGAACTGGATGTTTGACCTTTGACCCTTTAAGGACGTTGGAGTGGCTGCATCTCACGTTCTGTCCGATGACACTTTTTATTGCCAAGGAAACACGACGGTAAGTTTAGTATTCCCTGCAGAGGACGAGCGCGTTGATCTGCTGCAGTGTCTCGTTGAGTTGAATTTCCCGGCCGCGTACCAGCAGACCTGGCTGTCATCCAGATAATTTGTCTTCATTAAGCCTTGGAGTTTGGTTCGGTCCAGGTTTTTCATCTGTGGTGTCAGGAAGCCAAGCGTGAAGGATGCGAGGGATTCAGCATATGCATGTTGCGGAGTGTGTGTGTAAGAGTGAGATTTTTATCATGGCTGTGTTTACGCATGAGTGTGCGGTTCAAGTTCAAGTCTTTAGCGTCCCTGATGGATATTATAGCTTCAAGCAAGGTGTACAGGGCACTATGATAGTGAGACATATAGAAACATGACGTCCCACAGAGCTGCATGAGGAGCAGAAGTGTTCAAGTTGTACTGGCACCAAAGTGGGAAGCATAAAATGTTTCATTTATGTCCCTTTGGTCTGCATTTCTTAGTCATGACCTTTGACCTTGAAAGCAGTAGAAATCTTGTGTTGTATCACCGTTCACCAAAGAGCCCACTTACATGCTTTTGGAGCTTGAAACCTATTTATCTGTTGAGCCACAATAAAAATAACGGCTTGAATTTACCCAAAAACTATTAGCTTGTCTGATCAGCTGTGAGATATTACTGTTTGGTAGATTTTGTTTATCAAAGACGCCAGCAAAGCAGCACAGTACCTAAATATAAACATAGCAAGAAGCATATAGAGACATAACATCAGCCCCTCCTTTGTTGTTATTTCCACATTGCATCAGTGCAACAGAAAAGTACAGCTAGCACCAAGAGCACCAAGCTGCATGACCAGCACAGAGGAAAAATGTGTTGCTCTGATTATGTCGGCGGCTTGTAACCCTGCACACTTGGAGGTGAGGCAACATTTACCAATCCACAACACTGTGATGGAAAAACCAGTCGAATCGTCCCAGCCTGGCTGCTTGTGCTGCATTATACTCAGATGTTTGTTTGTTTTCTTTTTTTTAGAGTTTTTTCCACCAAGTTAAACAGTCTGAATGAGGGCAGACTTGTTAACCTCTGTTCATCTGTTTCATTTTTCTACAAACAACAACTTATGACATGAAGATAATTTTAACACATCACAGCCACATATGAACCCTTCACTTGGTGACTTTAAGTTTTCTTTCTAATTCCTCCCACACATGGTGATTACAAACATCTGTTCTGCTGTCTTACCGTCCCGAGTGTTGCTCTGATAAAACTGGGCTTGTCAGAGTAATCGTCTCTCTCATCACTGCTGATCCAAGATGAGGCACTTACCAGCGCCCTCCCCTCGCCAGTTTCCATGTGTTGCATCATATCTGTAATATCCCCATTAGAAGCACTGGAGGCAGATACGGGCCGGCGTATGGCGAGGGGAAATTGGGACGTTTCCACACAGGCTCCCGCTGCTTGTGTAACTGTTTGAAATCGGTGTGGCCTTATGCTGCTTGCCAGCGAGGGAATGTGACTTCTTTTAAATCTCACTGAATCTCTTTCGTTTAACTGCCAAAAGAAAAAGGCATCGCATCAAATCAAAATATTGTTTTCTCGCTCCCTTTTAATCCTTGTGCCTTTTCTGTAATGCCTGGCGTGCTGTCCAATCCACTTCTGTTTTCAATGTGTATTTTTGTCTCTGTGTTCAAATGTTAAAGTGATGGAATAATAACACACACACTCTGTCTCTTTTAGACCGACAATGGCAGTGCCCTCCATGAGGCAGCTCTCTTTGGGAAGATGGATGTAGTTCGCCTTCTGCTTGACTCAGGTGGGTCTATAAATATCCTGCAAAAACAAAAACTGTGTGAGTGTGTTTCCCTTGTTTCCCTTTTTATTTTAACCCAGGGCTAGATGCTCCACATGTTTTTTTTTTCTCCAGATTGTGGGTTGAGTTTGCCCTCAGGTGAACTCGAGGCATCTGTCTGCTGCATTCTGTCTCGCTGGTTTAAAATCGTGGATTTTTTGGCATTATTTTTGTTTGGGTATTTTCTGGTGCATCAGGAGGAGGTGCTGAAACTTCAACTGGATATGATATATGGTGTCTCTTTTTGATGATGTCACTCAACTTTAAAACAGGGTCAAAGCTCATAACTAGTGGTTCTCATAACCTTCAGCCACAGTAGAATTAAAATGGGTCCACCACCTGTAAATGTTTCATCATTGATGAAATTAACCATAGAGACCAAAACCGTCTTTGTTCCAGGCTGTTAACTTTGATTTCTGCTGTAAAGTTGAGTATTTTAACGACGGTTAATTCGCTTTTGGAGCCAGCGTGGCCATTTGAAGAAGTGCAGTTTTTCGCAAGTTTTCTTAATTTCATACATATTTTATATCTATCGTCATCGTCTGTCTGGTACACAGTCTAAGGTGCTTTTGCAAAACTGGAATGGGATGAAAAATTAGGTGCAATTGCTGCCTAGCATCATCTGACAAAACCAGTAGCCATCGTTGTTGTTTCTTCTGACCCATATTCATTACACAGAAATGTGCAGAGAAAGGAGAGGATGTCTTTGTTTCCTCACAGTAACCTGAGTTTTCCACAGTCTCTGTTTGGACATAACGTAGAAGGAAAAAATCTGTTTCTTTAAATATGTGTATATAAGTAGACATGGCCTAAATGTGGACACTGTTGTCCTTTGATACGGCCGCCACCTCCTACCAACCGTCCTTTAGCACTTCCTGTTTCCAGCAGGACTTCCTGTGGGCGGCCGTGTTCTTTTGGCCTCGATGTTTTTAACATCCTGCATCGACACAGGGCTGCATGACCCGATTCACTGAACTCCAACCCTCCAAACATTTTCTGTACGTGTGTTGGGGTGGAAGGTCGGGCGGGAGGACTGTAGAGATGCAGGATGGGCAGCCAGCCTTTCATTGTCAGTCATGAACTATGCAGGGAAACAGCTGAGGATGCTGAAATATACAGTCAGTGCACCAAAGATATTTTTGCCAATTCTCACGAGTAAATACAAAATGTGACACTCTTTTAAAGCCAATTAAAGACTTTTTTTTTTGGAGCTTTCAGCCATATCATGCACAAGATATAACTTTTCATGAGGATGAGTGAGATTTTTGGATCCAGGCTAGCTGACCCCCTGTGTTTTCCAGTCTTTGCTAAGCTAATCAGCTGATGGTGGTTCTACCAATCTTCTCATCTTACAACATAAAGCATCAAAGTTTAATATATATTTTTAATTTAAAATAAATACACATTTATAATTATATGAATAAAAAGAGACCAAAATCCTGAAATATGTGCTCTCTCAGTTTTTATCTACTCGTCTGTGTGGGCGCCCAGCAGAGTGACTGGAGTGACATTTATTTTTCATGTTGAATTGGATCTGTGAGCACAGGAAGAGATTAAACGGGCTAACAGTCAGGTAAATCAGGACTTATAGTGGAAGGAAGGCTTTATTTATTTTCCCTGCACCCTATTGAATTTGTGTGTGTCTGAGTGTGTTTGGTGTGTGTGCATCTTTGAGTTTGTGTGTTGTGTGTTCATGTGTGTGTCATGGCCTTGGACTGATTTAGCCTTGTGAAAACGTGCATGTTGGTGTGTGAGAGTCTGTGCTCCTTCGTCCAGGAGAAACTCGGGTCTAAAAACTCGATGAAAAGCGTTTCTGCCGTTGTAAAGAGTCTTCATGAATTAATAAAATCCCACATCCATCCTCTGGTGACTGCTTCTCATTCATCTTTTGCTGACTGGAGTTTTATGAGTGAGTGGGTGTGTCAGCAGATCTCAGCCTGTACACGTGTGTACTGTATGTGACCGTACTGTATTTTTGTGTGTCGTTCACTGACAGAATGAGGAGGTAAAATTGTTCAGTAAACACATGGGTGTTGTGGTTTGATCTCTGCCCTGCTGTTCATGTGTATCAATGCTTATGTTGTGTGTGTGTTACCCAGAGATCGACACCAACCTGAGAGACAGCCAGGGGAGAACAGCTCTGGAGATCCTGAGAGAACATCCTGCACCGAAATCCCAGCAGATCACTGCACTTATCCAAGGTAAGACACATACACACACACACACCCTCACACACACACTGCAGATTCACAAGAATTTCACTTGACAAATTGGGTCATTTCACAAGCAAAAAATCGAGTTCTTGTGTACAGTAAATGTAGTACAACATAATGAAGCTTAAAGACAGAGTATTCACAGCTTTACAAAAGTTTCATGTCCAGTTTAAAAGCTTAGAGATGCAAGAAAAATGAGTGTGGCTGCTGGTTTTCATTCCAACGAAGCAGGACCACACCTGAATCAGGTCACTCAGATCACCTGAACTGTCTTCACTCAGCTGATTAATCGTAGCAGCTTCGTTCTTGCTTGACTGGAACAAACACCTGCAGCCACATCGGCCCTTTCATGGATCAGTTTAACACCCCTGGTCCCAAACTAGAACTCTAACATAACAAAAATGTAATTCAGATTTTACTGTGATTTACTGAATTGATACATTTACATTTATTGGTTCGATCCCTGACAGTCGGTCTACATGTCAAAGTATCCTGGTGCAATATACTGAACCCTGAATTGCTCCAGATGCGGCAAAATCAGTGCATGAATGAATGATGATGTTGGCACATGTGGCACCATGTCGGGTAGCTTTGGCCACCAGTGTACGAATGTGTGTGTTTGTGAATGGGCGATTGAGCACATGTGCTTTGAGTGATCCCTAAGACTAGAAAAGCACTATACAAGTGAAATCCATTTACCATAAATCCACATTTTGAGGTGTTTTTGGCGTGTGGATGTGGAGTCTGACATTGTGACCGTTGCTGCGAGAGGATGTGCTCCAATTGAGAAATCTTGTTTTCCAGGAAGTTTATCTTCTGTTGTGGAAACAATGGGAGCTCCTGTACTGTATGTGCTCAGTGAACAGTTATCCAACTCCTCTGAATAAATGTTGTCCTTCATATTCTCATAATACGTCCCAGTTCTCTTGCATTGTGCTGCTGGCCGAGTTGGATCTTCTAGTTTTGTTAAAGTATTTAACTGAATGGATAAATAGATCCCTTGGTGATTCAACACTGAGGCTATTGTGAAGCAGAAAGCTGAGAATTCATCCTCCGTCAGGCCTGTTATCCTCTGTCGTTTTATTGAGAGTCCTCTGAGCTTTTCTTTTATCTGCTTGTTTCACAACCTCACAGTAAAAGAGAGAAACAGCCTGAACAGCAATGTTAAGATCTGTTCCAAGATGATCCGAGTGAAATAAAGACACCTTAATCTTTTCTGCAACAAAATCCTCCAAAAAAGCAACAAGTATTTTGGCTTCATCGCGTCATGTTCTTGCAAATGAATTAGTTTTCTTTGTTGCCATCAGGGAGCCATTATGATTTACCTGTTCATAAAACTTGCAAACATTCAAAATCAGTCACACATTGTGCAATCTGACTTTTCAAATGCTTCTTAGGTCTCTTTCTTACCATTTTATTTAATCTTTTATTGTGTTATCAAGGTTATTTTGCAACAGTATTTATGGATTTTATACAACATTTTAGCTCCTGGGTCTCTTACAAATATTATCACACTAATCCTGATGCAGTCCTCTAGTATACATCACAATGCATCAGAATATATGCAGTTTATTTAAATATGGACAGAGTAAGTTCCATTACATGGGCTGCATTTTGAATAAGGACTTATTTGGTGAGCACAGGTTTATTTCTAGCAGAAGACTGGGGCATTAAAGTCACATAGGAACAAGATTTTAAAGTTTCTTCCAGTGAAATCAGGCTGCTGGGATGGGAAAGTGCTGCTCAAAAGTGCTTAAATATTCAAAAATGCTTTGTGAATTAGCACATTCATGCCTGCCAAAATTATTTTTTGCTGTAAAAACACCACAGGGAGGGAAAAAGATGTGATTGTGCTTTTAAACAGGGCTGCAGCTAAGAATTATTTCCACTCTCGATTAATCTGCAGATTATTTTCTCAATTAAAGGGATTTATCTCTTTGGTCTATGAAATGATGGCCACTTTAATTTCTTAGAGCCGAAGGTGGAATATTATTATTCCTTGTTTTATCCAACCTTTAGTCCAAAAAGTCTTTTTCAGCAAGAAAAAGAAGTTCAACTTTTAGTGTTTTCACTTCATCCTGGTCTTCCACCTGCCATTAAAGGCCCAGTTTCTGCACTATGTGTTTTGAGTGTGACCAGTGATTGTTAGTGTGACTTTACTCCACAGTCCCCGGAGAACCAGAGATTCTCCAGATTGCAACTTCTAAAGACAGTGTTGTCCTGAGGTGATTATGAGGCTCCGTACAAACACTGTAATCTGTGGCTCCGAGGCCTTCACTATCTGTCCTTGTGTAATCTGCGGCTGTACGTAAAGCACACAGTTACAGATGATTTAAAGAGGCTGAGATAAAGGCAGACACAAATGGAGGGATAGAGGGACGAGGAGAGTATGTCAGAGCCTAAATTAACAGCGAGTTGGTCGTAACTCAGAGGCAAATATAGAAAGGGGAGCCCAGACCGAATCCCAGGAATGTTACAAATTGGCCTCAGCTAGAAAATAACAGGCATAAAGCTGACTTTAAAACCAGGGAAAACACACACTGTGATGCAACTGGCAGCGCAGTTTAGTTGTAACTGGGGACTTAATTTTCCCGTTTCATGTCCACTGTAACGATCAAAGAATCTGATACACACATCAAGAAAAATCGGGTCGTTATTCAGGTTTTAAGACCCACAACTGTTTGTGTTCAGCTCTGGTTGGTTCTTCCAGCTGTTATCAACAAGCAAAGTCTTAAAACCTGCCGTACCTGTTCACCACCACACAGCAGACTGACAAAGTTGAATAAACCAGAATTATTACTTACCTGTTGAGGAGGAAGAGGGAAGCATTATTGACATAAAATATCAAAACACACATCAAGATAAATAAGGTATGAGAAAAAAAATACAACAATCATCTAATTGAGCAAATAAAAATACAGCAAGGACACAAATAGATAAATAAAGAAGTTCAGAAAAAAATATGAAATCAATAGAAAAGAAAAATGAATAAGAATGTATCAATGTCATACCAACCCAGGCTTGTTTTCACCTGTTCTCTATCACTGACCCTGTTAGCTTTAAAAACAATGAATTCTCTAAATAAAGATCTCCTCCTGCTTCCCTTAAACCGGCCGACACGCTGCTCTCTGCCAAACCTTTGCCTGAGAAAATGTAAACACAGGCTCCTTTAGTCTGCACGCCTGCTCACAGGCGTTAGGAACACCTTTATACAAACAGCTGATCTTCTCAATGATGCTTTCTTATGCAGTTCATATAGAGGCATCAATGTGCAATAATGCATATTTCACTCGATTATATCCAGCATCCTTTGAATTCAGCTGCTCAAATCCTGAAAAGTGCAAATAAGAAACTGCCTCTTTGTGACTCTAAATATGTGGTGAACGCTGCTCTTATGAAACCAAAAGGCCATAAGATGTCCAGAATCAATGATGGAAACACTTTTATAGACATGAATAGACCACTTGTAGCTTTCTAAATGTCAGAAATCCATGTGATAGTAGATACTGTTCGTCAAATTCTAATCTCACTAAACCAGCGCTGGAAACAGAGAGATTTGGACTTTGGCATAAATAGGAGACTGGATGTGTGTGTGTGTGTGTGTGAGAGAGAGAGTGAGGAAGAAAGAGTGAGACACAGAGAAAAAGGACACAGCTGTGACTTGGTGAAAAGATCAGCTGCATGCCATTTCCTGTTGGAGAGGAGATGGAGAAGGACACACACACACTCACACACGAAGAGCAAAAGACCTGTCATTTACTCGATTGTACCAGCTGAGGAGCTTTGTGTTGCCACAGGCGCCTCGTTATGAGGAGATTCTCATTTGATTTACAGCGCATGACTCATCCTGCTGTTCGAATTCATTAACAGTTCACTTTTTACTGCCCAGCAGCCACTGGTTGTGCACTTACATTGCGTTGCAGTTTATCCGTAACACCAGGCTGTGTGTGTCTTCTGTTTATCAAGAATCTATTGAAATATGAGTATTTGAATCCTTCCTGATTCGTCCCCAGTATAATTGTATTCAAATGTGGTTGTGTATCATAATTATTGAGCTGAATGCCAAGAGTCATGGTAGTAGAAATCCACACATCCACTTCCCTGACATTAATAGGGATCCTCATTAGAGCCCTGCAGGGATTGTGCCACATGATTTCCCCATGTTAGCGTGTTTGTGTGTTTCCGGCTGCTAATGCTT
>CAFUXE010000384.1:109637-141078 GCA_903364295.1 Serranus cabrilla | reverse complement strand
GAGGAAGAGAAATTGAGTTGTTATCACATAATTAAGTTAGCACCGTGCTAATTTGCCCTGTGTAATTATGAATAAACAGAGTGAACATAAAGAGGGAAGTCTGTGCGTCCCCTCTGAGGATGAATGGACAAAGTGAAACGTTTCCACACTGCAGTCTTTCCATCTCTTCCTTTCTTCTTATCGTCCCACATGAGATCTGTCAACCTAATTCTTTTTTAGCTTGTTTTCTATCATCCCTCTCTATCCCATATTCGTCTCTTCTCTCTCTGACTCATCTGTCTTTCACTTTATATTTCAGCAGAAGTGTGTTAACCTTTGTATCGATTGTCTGAGCGCGAGAGTGTTCTTGTTGTCCAGCTGTCACTCAAGCCTGTCAGTCAAAGAGCTGGACTTGTCTAACAAGTCTCTCAGAAAAAGATCCCTGGACTAAAAACTTCAGCTAACTAAACTTTAGGGTAAAGTGTAAGGAACCGATTTACAGGCTTTCAAACTGTATATTTTCAATTCAGCTGCGGGCGGCAGAATCCTTCACACATTTCTGAAAATCACTCAGAACAATTTCAGTTATTTAGATGTTGTTTTGCTTGCGCTTGTCTCACTGTTTGGATGTGGACGTGGTTCTGTTGGGAAGAATCCTGCAAAAATATTCTCTTTTTTTAAAGTTTGGCAATAGAAGTATCTGAATGAGAAGATGGTTATGGATTTTTGGCTTATGTTGTCAAGGAGAAACCACTTCTGAAATCAAAAGACACTCACAGCGAGTTGAAACTGTTATTAAGTAAAGATGAGTTCTGATGAAACCCAGAGAACTCGCAGGACGGTGCATTTCGTTTGGCTGCCTGTCAACAGGCATCAAATCCCCTTTACCCCCGCTAGCCTTCAGGGCTGTTAGCCTTCAGGGCTTTTCTCTAGAAATCATCAGAAAGACTTAGTAGTATTAGTAGCCGTATAAAGAGTGACAAAGAACATTTAGGGAGGAGGTTATGGTGGATAAATAATGGAGGATTTGTGACTTATGAGCAACTTAATTTTAGACTTTGGATGGTCGACTTATTGATTGTTTAGATTTAGTCAAAAAAATCCTTTGGTTTAGTTGAGGAAAAGAATATGTATTGGATTAAAAAATACTTTCATTGGGTTCACGCTGCCTGAATTCTAATTTCTAAACAACATTTTGATTAAAATGAAACAGTAGAATGTGGATAAACGTGGCTAAACGTAACTCATCCATGCCATGCTACTTCACAACTTCAACAAAGTCTTTCTTTTGTTCTTGTTTTGGCTGAAAACCCCCGAGCTGCAGTTTCAATCACCTTCAGCCCTTTTCAGTGTTATTACTGTAATGCAGCAAAATGTAACACACTGTAATGGCAACACAGCAACAAAAACAAAAAAAGAATCAACAAAAACAGTATAATTGTGGGGATTGTAGTAATAGCCTGCAATAGTTTTAGCTAAATGTATCTTTGACTCTGTTAACACTTGGTTTTAAAATGCATTTTGGGCCATCGGATCACAATTAGTCAGAGCTAAATAGCTCATAGTTTCCCAGGGAATTACTAGCAAGATAGCAACTAGTGACTCAAGTTGTTGTTGTTGTTGTTGTTATCAGACGTAATAGATGTGCGTGAGGGAATTTCGTAGTTGCGTAGTTGGTAACAAGTGTCTCATCTGTCCAAGATGCATTTTAAAACCAAGTCTAAACAGGGTCAAACAGACTTAAAATCTGTATCTGTGCTGTGTGTGCCTGTGTAGGTGTGCATGTGCAGAAGCAGCTACCTGCACAAATGATATGAATGTGATTGTTACTGTTTCATTGTGTGTAGGTGTGGTACCCCTATCAGAGACTGAACTGCACTCTGCTCCAAACTAATGAATCTGGCATGTCATTAGTCTGTCACATGTCTTTGTTTGTGTTTATATATGTGGACATACGTGCTTGCAGAAGGATGTTTCCCCTGTGAATTTCCATTGCCAGCCACAGGTTTCCTCCCACCGTCGCAATGCCAACGCGGGCTGACGCCACAGTGTGTGTGGAGGAGGTTTCCTCTGCGACACCGACTCCAACAAAGAAGTTCAGACCTCACTTGTGGAAGCCTTGAACGCAAAATAGAGAAAAAGAAAAAAGGAGAAATATAATGAATAAATATTCAGATAGAAGGAGGTCGGCAGGGTTGCCAGGCAACACAGAAATTCATAAGATATGAGGCGTGGGATGTCCACCATTGACAAATCTCAGTCACCGTCAGCACAGGGGCGTCAGCGCACACTCGCACACGTCAGCGTTTCCCGACTGTGTCTCCGAGCTCCACTCCTCTTTTCACCACCTTCCTCCCCGTCTTTCCCCCACTCTCACTCAGACGGTCCCATTAAATTTGTCTTTCTTCAGTTTTCCTCACTCGAGTGGGTGGCTGCTGCTGACCTTTAATGTTCTAAGCCCGGGGAGTTTTAAGGAGCTGAGGGAGGGCAGGTCCGTGTCGCAGAGGCAGAGGTTCAGATCAGAAACCCACGAGGACCCTTAAAGATGTTGGCGAACATCAAAGGCAGGTGTTTCTGAGAGGGCACCGAGGATGTGGAGAGCTTCACAAGCCTGTAAATGAAGCACTCAGGGTGCTCGGTGGAGACTGGGGGAGGTTTTTGATATTATGTAAATATTTAATAGTTCAATATTATCGAGAGTAAAGGACCGTGGGCGTGTGTGGGGGTTTGAGACGTCAGTATATTTTCGAGCTGATGTTTTTGTCATGAGTACTTTCACACAAAATATAAATATTTTGTGGCAAAAAAGCCATGTGACTTTTTCTGTTGGGAAGAAAGATTATTTTTGGAGCTTTTCTCACTGTAAATAAAAGC
Source organism: Serranus cabrilla (assembly GCA_903364295.1). Taxonomy (NCBI): domain Eukaryota; kingdom Metazoa; phylum Chordata; class Actinopteri; order Perciformes; family Serranidae; genus Serranus; species Serranus cabrilla. The sequence goes on along the minus strand of CAFUXE010000384.1, from coordinate 138,225 downwards.
ATCAACCAAGTTATGAAGAACAGACATACAGGTTGAAAATGGACACAATCACAGCCAAAGGTCATGAATTGCACCTTGGATTATAAAACAACAACAAGGAGGCTTTGCAGTCCAAACCAAGATGGCAAACTCAGTTCCTTCTGTCAATAGAGAACAAACAAAATAATGTGTTTTTGTAGAGCAGCCTGGAAGTATGAATGGGATCTTTGCATTGGATTTTGGATCATTACAGAAAATGAGCTCAGTGGCAAACACACGTTTCTTTTTTTTCTTTTTTTTTTGCATTAATTTTCTCAAGTAAGTTCTCGAGTCAAGTCTCAAGTAGAGACAAGACAAGTGAAGTTGAGTCCAAAGTCATCAGAATTGTGACTCAAGTCCAAGTCATGTGACTCAAGTCCACACCTCTGTAACCTACTCACTGAAAATCTCAAATCATCAGACTAAAGTCCGAGTCAAATCCCGAGTCATTGATGTCAAAGTCCAAGTCGAGTTGCAAGTCTTTGACGATAGATACGAGAGAACAGACAGAGATCTTCCACATTAAAACTAAAAGACAGACCAACCACTTATCTAAATTCAATTGAAGTCTTTATCCTGCTGCTTCTTTTAGTTATTTCCTGCTTGTCTTTCTCTCTGTCTGCTGCTCTCTGCAGGAAGTGATGCAGCTCTGTGCTTGCACTTAGTTCTCGTTAATGGCTTCATGCCCTGCAGACTCTGCAGCTATAGACTGTCACCCTAACCTTCAACACACTCACCTATAGCTGCTGTCAAAGGCTTTTTTACTGAAATAGACTGGCACACACGCAGAAATGCTGCCCTTGAGTGGTTGAAGATGTTCCCTCTCTCTCTCTCTCTCTGTGTGTGTGTGTGTGTGTGTGTGTGTGTGTTTCTTTGTGATTGTGAAGGCTGACATCCCGCTGGAGTTCAGATATCTCCTTGTCCTCGAGGTAAACAGGAAAGGGAAGAAAGAATTCGGATAAAGAGGCGTAGGAGCCTTAAAAAAAAGACCACCAACAGGAAAAAGTGCACTAGTACCACCTTATATTACAACACATCAGCCATGCCAGTGGTAATGAGGTGCCCCTGAGCAAAGCATCAACACGAAAAAGCTTCAGACGAGCCAACAGAATGCTGAAATGTTTCAGTCTGTCGAAACCAAGCAGATATTCCAGGAATTAACATGGAAACACACACAAACACACACAGGGAAGATGAGCTCTCTGTCTGTTTATTCATATTTAAACAGGACAAACAACACGCGTGGTTTACTTAGTTCATGTTTAAAGATTCAGAAGTCATCGTGCACATGCAGGTGTGTCTGTGTGGAGTTAATATTTCATATGAAGCAGTGTATTGTGGCCCCAGATGACTTGTAAATATTCACAGCTAATGATGTTAGCGCTCAGTCGCTTACGGTCATGGAAAGACAGAGTTGAGGGGAAAAAGCTCATTGCGATAAGTTTTTGTCATTCGAAGTGATTTATTCACGACTAAAGGTTTGTATAGAGATACTGAGGCAGCAGCGGGGTGATGAAGTGTTACCCACAGGGATCAATAAGGTTTAATTTGATCTAATCAGCAGCAGTCCAGAGATTTATGAGTCCCTGAAACAGACTGGGTCACTGTTAAAGCGATAGTTCAACCGTTTGGGACATGTGCCTATTTGTTTTCTTGCTGAGAGTCAGATGAGAAGATTAATGTTACTCATGATTATTCTATGAACACAAAGCTACAGCTAACATTTTCTATTTGCGCCAAACAAAACGTACAGCTGAGACTAATGGCATGTGATCATTTCTACAAGTATCTGAGATATCAAAGTGTTGGTTGACCGCCTGACTAACATTGTTGTTCATACAGGACAAGGACTTCAAAAAATGCCATTAAAAAATGAGATAATATCCTTTCAGTCCTGATCATAGCTACCAAATGATAATTTATTTTTTATTTTCTTTTTAATTTTATTGTCTCCAGTTCAACACAAAGATCTGTCAACAGCGATAAGAAAGAAAAACAAACAGCTAAATTCCTTGTAATCAGTCTGATTAGTCTGAATTTTAACCCTGTAAATGTCAGTTTCAAGCTAATGGAAAATAGTAAAAACAACAATTTTGAAGCCTTGACAGCTATAATGCATAATTCTATGCTGTAATGTCCGTTGGATCAAAGATTGTGGTTTCAAAGAACAGAAAGTTTCTGTATTTTGGTTGCACTGTTCATTATAGACTAATTGTAGGAGTGAGGGTCAACTTAAAATAATAATAATAATAAAAGAAACTCAAACCCTTGCTTAAATGTATGCCATATGCAATAACACAGCCATAAAAGCAACTTTAAAAGCCAGAAAATGTCCATTAAGACGGTTCGTCCTGTACAATAGCAACCTGTCAAACTATTCCTTTCAGACCAAATGTGGAGACTTGAGCAGGTAATAATGAAGACATTTTCAAAATGACAGGAAGTTCCATCAGAGGCGTGTTTCTCAGCTGCAGTTTAATGCCACAGACCTTGTATTTTTTTTTTTAGACGTATGTCATGTGGCAGTTAAGTAGTGCTTCGTGGATTTCTCAAGGAGAATGACTGTGTGACAGATAATTTGAGCTCTAATGTTCCCTTTCCTTCATTTCTTTCTGACCTTTCTTCTTACTTTTATGCTTTTCTTTCCATCATTACTTTGAGTCTTTTATCCTTCTCTGTGCTGAGCTGAACATCTATAGGTGATTCATGGTGCTTAAAGCTAAACCACCCGAGAACTACTTGAACTGGGTGATTTCATGAGGAAAGATATTGTCTCTGAGTTTGTGAATAGAAGCCACATATATTGTAGATTTTCAGTGATTAAAATTACAGTTACAGAACACCTCAGTAAAAAACAAACAAGTGCTTTTGCAAGCTCCAAACACCTCGTACGATATTCCACTAGCCCCAAAACAAAGCCCATCAAAAACAAGGGCAGAACAGCTGTCATGCTGTGCTGCACATCAGCAAGGTGTGTGTGTGTGTGTGTGTGTGTGTGCTCACTCAAGGATGCTGAGGCTCTGATGGGAGCAGTAAGCATCCTCTAAAACAATTCCCTGTATCATGATTGAGATATAAAAAGCAGAGCACCAATAAAAGTAATAAATAGGAAGTCATTTTTAGCCCTCTGAGCTGCCACTGAACGTACTGCCTGGTACACAAAAAACAGGGAAACTCATTCAGCATAACGAGAGAGAGAGCCACTGAATGCCCCTTTATGTCATTGTTTTTATGGAAAGAAGTAAAAATCTAATTAAAAAAATCTGTTTTACAACCTGGAGGACACTGAGAGAGGGCAGACCTCCACCAAGGCCATGCCCTTGCACTGTATATAATTACTTTATTTTATTATTTTTTTTACATCGACTGACAAAAAAACAAAAAACAAACTGAACTGAAAACATAACTTCCTTGGTTTAGTTTTTAGGGGTGCAAACATTCTGTACTTCTCTTGTCTTTTAATCGCTCTGGATCTTCTGGCTGATCTGCAGCTTACACAAGGAAAACAGATTCATAATTTAAAGCTTCAAATGAATCCAAGTGAAAGTCAGTTCAGGGAAACCTTGGCGTTTTTTTGATGAGTAAGCTTTAATACTTGAAGTATATTGATGAAAAGATGAGTGAAAAATCCTTAAAAACTTGCCCAAAATAATTGGTATAGTACAACTATGATTTTCAGCAGAAGTAGAAACACTCATAAGATGTTTGAGCTTCATATCAATCCAACACCTCAAGGAAAAGAGCAACAACTCACCTGTGAAAGTTTTGCACATTCAGGGAAACTGATGAGTCATGTGACACAAAGCATCATGAAGGATGGTGCCACGAGTGACTTAAAAAAGCTATGTAGCCGCTAACGTTCAGCACTACATGAATGTATTGATTTATTTTGAATTGTCACCGTTGTAATGTTGGCACTGTGCAGCATCGTCCCTCTCTCCTCTTCTCTCCTCTTCTCACCAGAGCCAGTTTTTTCTGCCGCAGGCTCAGTGGAGCAGAGCTTTTTTTCCCTTCTATCCCTAATGTTAGTTTGGCCGCAGCCCAAGTTACACTTCACATCAAATAGAATTAAGCTTAAGCCATACTTTCTAAAAAAAAAAAAAAAAAAGGAATATCATGAATTGCAATTATTTTGTGGAGGATAATCGTGACATCAAATGTTCATATCATCCCATGTTTTCTCCACATTAGTGCACGATCTCACCTGTATACAGTCAGTTGTTGAGGAAGAATTCAAATCCTTTCTTAAGTAAAAGTACTAATACCACACTGCAGAATTACTCCACTACAAGTAAAAGTCCTGCATTCAAAACTTACTTTAGTAAAAGTATCAGCATCAGAATGTTTTACACTCAGATTGTTTTATGTCCTCTAAATATATCATTGGATTATTATTAATGAAGAATTTGTCCAAGCAGCATTTTACTGTTGTCCTGGTATAGGGCAAATTTTAACTACTTAATACACTGTTATTTGGTTTAATTTATAACCATGCATAGTCATTTTAAATTTATTGTATTTTTTTAATACTAAATCTCGACCTGAAAAGTAACTAAAGCTGCCAGCTAAATGTATTTTTCCTCTAAAATGGATGAAGTAAAAGTATAAAGTTACATATCGTCACCTTCCTAAAATAAGGGCATGTCATTTTTTGAAAATAGTTTTTTTTTATGCCATATCATATATTCAAAATTTCGTTCAGTTTTTTTTGTTTCTGAAAAACCTGAAAAAAAGGCTAATTCTATTATTTTAAGAGTGTGTCGATATGTTGAAATACTTCAGTAAAGTACTTGAGTAAATATACGTAGTTACATTCCACCACTGATTACAGTACATTTACCTTCATGTGCTAAAATAAAATACTGTGAATAAAAAATTGTTAAACAGAGAGAAAACTCTGCCATTGTTGCCAAAGTATTTCTTCTGTATTTCTTCGTTGTCGCTGTGTGTGAAGCACCAAACTGTTCACACTGCAGCACACTTGCACCTGAACTTCCTCCAGAGTCGTCGGGCTCGCAGTGAAAGTTCAGTCACACAGCGGCGGCTCTCTGTCAGCAGCCTCCTGCTCTGGCTGGTTGCCGTGTCTGTGGGATTAAGCGTGGAGCCAGGAGAAGCCACAGTTAGAGCTCTGCTCAATACAGCAGCCATCATGGGGAATGTGAAGGGTGTTATTTTCTGAGGAGTGACTGTCGGTGTCCCTTGGGTGGCTCAGCTCGCTGATTTCTGTGGGATTATCCAGCCATGGAGGGAAATCCAATTCTGCAAGGCAATCCGTGCTCACCGCTCTGACCAACCTGAACTGCTCTCTTTCTGTTTCTCTTTCTGCTTCCACCTCTCGCACTTCTCATGAAGATCAACAACTGCTTTTTATATTTTTCATATCTCCTCTTTCCACCACTGTATTTTTTTTTATTAAGCTTTTTATCTCCCAATTTCTAAGTTCTTCTCTGGTGTGTTTCCTGCAAGTAACCAAGGATAAATATGTAGCCTGGCTTTGTCCAAAGTGAAAAATACACCTTTCAATACCTCTAACATTGATAAAGATGCATCTTGTTAAAACATATTGAAATATATGTATTTTGGAGGAAATATCTTTGCAAACAACAGAAACCGTGTGCAGCTTCCTTAAGTCATCAAAGTGAAGTTCTCAGGTTTTGAACAATCTAAATCTGTATTTATGACCATACCTGATATGGTAATATAGACTCCCTTTAGAAAACCTCTCTTTTTATCACAGCAGGGTCTGCTCAGTCCTGGTTCTGGTTCTCTTGTGCCTCCCTTTGCTCCAGCAGGCCCAGTAACACGGCATGGTCCCCCAGCAGAGTGGTGTTGCTGTTGGCTCCCTAAAAGTGGGCAGTGAGCACTCGGTCATGCAGCTGCAGACTGACCTTCCTGTCCAGCTGCAGCTTCTCTTGGCCCACCGGCTCCCACAGTGGAACCTTCTGCCAAGTCCACGTTCAGGTCCTTCTGGACCTGATTTTGTCAGATTTTACCAGAACCAGACCTGATGGCACTATGGGAGGCATTAACAATAACTACAGTAGCAAGAAAACGCATGTAAACCCTTTGAAATGACCTAGTTTTCTGCATTAATTTGTCATAAAATGTGATCTCAAGTCCCAATAACAGAAAAACACAATGTGACCCCTGAGGCTAATGAGTCCATCAAGAGCTGATTGTCAGGAGTTAACAAACCTGCAGTCCAATCAATAAAATGACTTTTGAGTGAGGTGCTGAGCTACTTGACCTATAAAAAACACTCAGATTTTAGATATTCACCATTAAGATGCAGATCAGATCACATTTTAAGACAGATTCAGGCAGAAAACTAGGTAATTTCAAAGGGTTCACATCCTTTTTCTTACCATCAGCCAGTGTTCCCACTGATGGGCTTGTTTACTTATGTAGATTGAATTTAGAGATTTTAGTTTAATGACCAATATTAACATCTTGTAGTAACTTTAACCTAGTCACATGATTAATATTAATCTGCTCATCTCGCTCTCAGAAAGAAAACATGTATTTGGTTGCATATCAGCTTGAAATGAGGAGTGAGCTTACTTTTGCCTCCTTTCATTTTTTATATGAACATTAAATTTCCATGTCTGTGTTCTGGTCATCGCGTCTCTTCTGCTCTGCCCCCTCATGACTGCACCTCTCCCCTCATTGTGGGCCTCAGAGGGTCCATTGTCCGCTCTGATGTCAACCCCTCCCTTTTTCTCTCTAATCAAATAGCATCCATGAGGAAATGCCAGCAAATTATAGCCTCTATTCATATCTGATGGCCTATGAACTCAGTGTCCAGTGTGAGGCAGCGGGTTGGGTCGTGACTGCCGCAGTACGGGGTTAAACACAGACACAGAGAGGAAGAGAGTCACAGGATTTAAGGCTGCGCGATAGAAGTTCCTCGGACGTGACCAAAGCAACAGCACATTTCCTATTTGGGTTATCAGCCCTGCACACACGCACACACACACTGAACGTAATGCAAGCAGACTCAAATGGTGCATTCATAGAGAAACACACAAAGTACGCACATAAGCTTTCACATGATCACACACGTCAACTGTATCTGCTGCGAGCGCACTGCATTATTACGCAGATATAATCACACACCGTTACATGCAATCTTTTGGTCACATGTGGAGACACACACACTCGCTCAAACGTTTAATCTGGTCTCTGCAGTTGGACGGGCGCTGCATACGACCTGCTAATTAGTGGCCAGAGGAGGCCTCTGTTTGTCTGCTCCCTTCCTGTTCGGCTCAGACACAAGTTTCTCTGTGTCCTATCTCTGCCCTGAAAGATAGAGAGGCAGGGAGGGTGGAGGGAGGGAAATGAATGAAGACCGAGTGTGTTTATTTGTCAGAGGGACTGCTCACATCGAAACCTCGTGAAGCCTTCTTCCCCACTTTCTAAATCCGTCTGACCTCTCCGGGGCTGAGCGCGAAGAAGAGGTGAGATACATCAAACTATCGGGTAGCTAAACCTGTTGTCACACCGCCGGATTAATTTCAACTCCAGATTTTCAGGTGCTCCCGGGCTTCGCCGCGGACTTGAGTGTGAGAGATTTCCTTCCAGTGAGTGTCCTCTTGGAGATGGAGTGCAAAGTAGCTTTCCGCTGGCGAGGGAATAGCTCAAACTTTAAGCTCGTTTCTGACTCCGATGCAGCTGAATTGGATGTTTTACTGTCCTGTGTGTGAGAAATGTTGCCTGTACTTGAGTCATATGTCTGTGTGTCTTTTCCCACGTTTGTGTGTGTGTGTGTGTGAGGAAATCCCTGCTCCAAACTCACTGCACTCCCACTTCCTCTCTCATTTCCCTCTCCCCACTCCGTCTCGTGCTCGTCTCTCTGGGATTCGCTGACAGAAACTCCTCAGTAAGTGTTGAGTTGGATCCTGGCGTCCTTTGATCTACCTGTGTTTACTTTTCTCTCTGCCGTTACCCCGGGCGATCGGCTTTCTTCCCCCTGTCAGCTTTGGCTCTTTCTCTTGGAGATTTAGAGTAACAGGAATAAGAGATGATGTTGAAGTGAAAGACAGAGATGAGAGGGTAGGGAGGGAAGACGGCACCCATGGTGGGAGAATGAGAAATTAATTAACAGCTCGCGTTATGGGTCATTCCTCATATTTCCGCCCTTTTAAAGATAATTTCAGGCACATTTCTCCATCATTCCCTGCTTTCTATCTCCTTTTCCTTTTCATTAAACTCTCCCTGTAGACGCTGCAGATGAATCTCTGTCCTCAGCTCTTTCTGTCTCATGTGCTTTCATCAGCACATCTATTAATGATGCCACTCCACCTGTGGCATTTTAATACTTCCGTATTTCATTGTTAATTCATGATGACATCTTGGTAATTACTGTAAACAAAAGAGACCATGCTTTGAGATGTTTGAGAGCCTCAATCTCTCAGCTCTTTTTGATATTAGAGCTGCTGCTGTTATGTTTTCATATCAGGACGGCACATTTCCCATTCATCCCGTCACTTCCTGTGGCAGAGACAATGGATTTGAAACTACTTCCACTTTCAGTAACTGGAAAACGCGATCTTGATCTGTTCTGAGGAACTGCACCCTGTTCCACCTTCGTGCCATAAAGCAATCTATTGCATTTCCTGCCGGTGACACAAACTGATCTGCATTCATTCCAGGAACCAGGTTAGTCAGAGCCGTCAGATTATGCCGTGAATCAGTCAGTGATGAAGTTTCTCCCCTGCCTCACCCGTATTTTGAAAGAATTACTTTAACCGTCACAGTGATGCAATGTGTGTGAGTGTGTGTCGAGGGCTGATGGTGCAGTGAGAGGACAGGCTCTGTTGTCAGAGCTTTTGTGTTTGAATTGTGTGAAAATGAAGCTGACTTCGACTTCAGACTTTATAAAGAATATGCTATAATAGCAACCCTGACTTTTAGAGATGATAAACTGTACTTACTAAACTTAAAGCTTATTTGCAAAGGCAATTGTTTCCTTTATCGATTTTAATGCCATACGCTCTACATTTCCTATTATAATTGTGAGTAAAAGATTGTTTCTGCCAAGTTTCTAAATGTCCCCAGAGACTATTACTCACTATATTCGCCACTATATTATCTACAATATCTGTTTGCAGAAACTACAGCAGGATTTGTTTATGATGGTTACATTGAAGCACTTTCTCAGCTCTTTTAAATGGCTCTATGTGTGACAGATTTAGTCCTGATTCATGTGTGTGTGACTGACACAGGTGCTCTAATGTGACATCTAGTGGGTCATTTATCGAACCTTTATGGTTTCAACCTTTGTGGTTTGGCTAAACATTCCCAAAGTCCTTTATCAGTATTTCAGGGCGGTGTCTGTAAATCTGGAGAACGATTGTTGATATTTGAACTCAGCACCCAAACATTCACATGTGCCAGATTTGCCATCCCTCTCTTTCCTACTGCCCTTTTCCAGTTCGGCCATTGGCCTTTCCACTGTTCTGTTCTGTGCATGAATGGAATAGTGTGGTGTGGCTCCGTGTGAGCAACTTTGTTTGTTTCCCATCGACAGAGCCAGGGCACTGCATGAACACCAGATTCTTTTTCAGCACACACCCAGAACGGACAGATCGTGAGGAGATATTTGCTAAATTTGACCGAAGTTTTATCTTAAAATCTATAGAGCTTTTCATGCTGCGTTTCTGCACAAGTGCCTTATTGAGCTCTGCCGTCATTTTGCCTTAGGACATTCATAGTGTTTCCACAGTAGTGTAATATTGGCTCCCCCTTAACGTTAACATATGCAGGAATCTGGAGACCAATCCCAGCCCCCCGTGTCCCTCTGTTGTTCTGCAAATTGTTCACAACTAGCAGTGCTTCAGATTAAGTCTTGTCGTTTGAAACATGACTGGCAAAACAAATGAGAAGTCTGTAAATGTAATTTCAACAACAGCGGTTGATCACAGTGATGCTTCCCTGTCTGACATCTCGCGTCATGCGCATGTATAATACTGATTAGAATCCAGTTACACGCACAGTTCACACGGCTTTCTCAAGGAGAAATCTAAGGTTCCTCTAATCAGCTTCCCCTAATTAAAGAACGCTGGTTTGTGGTTTTCATGGCATTTAAAAAAAAATCTAGAAACTGCAGAAAGCCGAGTGTAACGAAGCTGCTGGAGAGCATGTAAACACACTGTGTGAGATGCAGGTTAGCGGTTTGTTTAGACAACCTGTTGCTTTTGAAATCACAATTTGGACAAACTCTAAAAATGAGTGTGAAGATGATTAATTGCACCTTTAATCTGCGCTGTCAGATGAGTCGGTGACGGTGTTTTTATGTGGGGGCAGTGAACGAGCAGCAGCTCCGTCAGACTTTCCTTCAGCTCTGTGAGTGAAATCTGCAACTAACCAGGTTGTCACGTCAAATCAGTATCAGCTGAGGCCGGGCCACCTGCAGAGTCGGACTGGGTCTCCATTAGCTGGTAATGGCGGTCTAATTGAGTGCTGATGGAGATAGGAAAGGGAGGGGTGGGGGGGTTAGTTTGTGGGCCTTTTAATAAAGTGCAGTGTGAAATAAGCCTCAGATTGAGTGCTGAGTGTGTGAGTGAGAGAAATCATCAAGGGACTGATTGCTTGTCAGCCAGAATGATTAATCCTTTTTGAGTGTGTTCAGTGTGTGATTGATGGCCTGGTGCAGTCTGGGTAATGTAGTAGCAGATGATGACAGGAAGAGTAATGGCTGTTGAAGGAGGAGTGGAAGCCGGGAGAGGACGAAGGGAGTGGAGAAAGAGTCCGAGGGTTGAGAGCCACAACCACAAGTTCACCACTGATCCCATTAGGAAGGTAGAACCAGGGGCAGGCTGCCAGCCGACACTTCACAAATGATGATGAAGTGTTGCGTAGCGGGGAGGAGGCAGACATCCAGAGGCTGCCTCACTGGGAAAAAATGTTTTGTCTCTTTGGTAGCAGTGACGCTCATCCCTGTAACCTTTTCCCCTGCTTCCCATCACTCACTCGTGTTTTTCATTCTTTCTGGGTACACATCTGCCTCACAGATAAGGACCTTTTGGTCCTCAGCTCGCTCCCGGAGCCCTTTGGGGCTCAACCTTTTCACCAATGCTGCAACCAAATGCAATCTGAAATTCTTCTCCAATACCCGAAGAGAACACTGTTATATAAAAGTCCCAAAGAAACAGATTTTTACATGCTATTTTGAATGAATCACCACCGAATAAAGAGGGTTTTATTTTTCAAATTGCTGCAAGTCCAATTCATTAAAAATCATTTATGTCATTCATTTAGCATGCAAATAACAATTTAGGCATTTTGCACATTCTCTATTCAGAGAGACTTATAATAAGCTGCATAAACAGCATTCATTAATCATGAATTAAGAAAAGTAAAGCAAGAACATCCTTTCCATTTACAGTTAATAACATACTAAGAGGAATGACAGCAAATGCTTTTTTCTATTCTTTTAGTGAGAGCAATATCATGATGTTTAAAAAAAAAAAGATTATTTAAAATGTTCTCATCTATATATTAGTTTTGTCTTAACAAGACAGTTTAGTTTTAGTTTAAAAACGACTGTATTTGCCCCTAAAATGTATTGAAGTAGACGTAAAAACTTACATTTTGACACCCTCTTAAAAATAATGGGTCATTACATTTTTTTTTAGGTTTTTCAGAAAACACAAAAACTGATTTAGATGATTTAGGCAAGAAAGAAATCAATTTGGTCAAAAATGACTTTGGCCATTATCTTAGGAAGGTGACCATTTGTGGAATTAGTCAAGTAAAGTACCTCAAAATTGTATTTAAACACAGTACTTGAGTACATGTACTTAGTTACATTTAATCACTGCAGTATAGGCTCAATAGTTTGGTTTCCCTGAGAGCAACTTTTTGTCTCTTATTCTGTTTTGCTTCCCCTCGGATTGTGATTCGAGGTGTGTTTGATTACCCAAACATATTTCTCTACATTATATTCTGTAACAAAGAAGTTTTCATATTAGCACATACCAGGCACCATATATGCCAATACAGATATATCTGCCAATATCAGAAGAGTTTCTTTTTATCTATTCACTTGATCCAGTGTGTTTGTTATTGTGTCCGAGTCTCAAGCTGAACTCTGAGTATCGGACAGCGGCGCGTCCCGCTCTTCCCAACATTCAGCAGCTGCTTCACCCTCCTCTGCCTCTAACCCTCCTCTCCCTCTCCTCGCCTGCTCTTCAGTTTGTAGGAGCTCTTCATCCGTGTACTCAAATAAATACGGGCGGCTATCGAATCCAGAGACTGCATCCACATTGTCAAAATCATCTAAATATCGAGCTGTGACATTGAGTGTATTTTAGATAACAGCTACAGTTTCTGTACTCGAGTCAAGTCACCTCTAACAGGACTTCAGACTCGTCCTCTCCTCTCTCTCTGTAGGATCCTTTCCATAATGTTGTCCGACACTGATAATATTCTGAGCCTGTCGGTGGAAAACAAGCTCTTTTACAAGCACGTTACACTGATGATGCCCTTGCACTCCGGCAGCTGCAGCACTCTCGCTCAGTACCGGACCAATTTAAAAAATTGTTGTCCCCTCTAGAGAAGTTCCCCTTTAACCTCAGGAACAATTCAACCACTGGTAAAGAGCTTTAAACACATTTATGGGGAAATGTTTTGCCTCTCCAAGCATACAAATTTGACAGATGATCCGGTACTCCTGGTCCTTGATTCAGACTTTCAGGTGCCCAGGTTCACTAAACCTCCTTGATCTGGTTTCTTTAAGACTATGCTTTAATGTTACACACAAAGTAGAATGTTTTGTCTTTGTTTCACAGTTTAAGGCAAAATAGTTGCTGTTTGAACTCTGTTTTCTTGTTTGAGGAGTTTTGTGCCCTGTATCGCAGCAGTTTTGCTGTTTTTTTAAAAACACATTCACCCCATGTGATGAGACCTGAAGGTTTCCCGCTGGCAGAGTCTAGATCTTAACAACAGCCACCTCTTTCATTAGTTGGAGAGTTCATACATTGTAATAAAGCCCATGTATCTCATATTTTAAGATTATACTGCGTCTTTTGCAGTATAGACTTTTTCCAGAACATTTATCACATAAAACCCTCACTTCTACTGACTTCTACTGACTGTTTTTTTCCCACACAAATCAACACCAGATTGCCAGTGATTTATCTCTAATCTTTGCCAGTCTCCACTGTTTTTTATAGCAGATGAATGTTGATAACTTAGACCTGCTTTAAAACCTGGTTGATCACAGTTATCACAGAAAACAAAACCCCAAAGTCCTGAAGGGACCGTTAGGAAACTCTACATTAAACGCTAAAGAAGAAAGAAAGGTTCAAACTTTTTACAATCCTTTATTTTCAGTGTCTGCTTTGAACATCGACCCAAATCTTTCACGATAATCCAACTGTGTGAACGTGGACGGCCTGAGTGATAGCCTTGAGCTGAACTGAGGGATTATTGGGCTCATGTATTTGGTTGTTTTCTTTTGGTTTCTTATGGTGCACCTCGGGCAAAGATGGACACCTTTGGCCTTGGATGGACACTGTTTACCACTCCTATGAAAAACATCTTTTTACTGCTTTCCTTTGGCTGAGTTTGTATTTCTGTGCTTCTGTCTCTCACATAGATTATAAAATCAAAATGACTCTGAACTCAGCGAGAGAGCTCTTCACTTTGCTTTCCAAACACTATTAATCAACATAATGCATCATGTATGGGTCTGTTGGACGGGATAATAGGCCAGTATGGCTGCAGTACATAATTAATAATGTAATTAGTGGTTTGTTTGTGTTGGGCTCAATGGATGTGGAACTGCTGGAGTCATGGTTTTGAAGCCCTTTGCACACTGTGCTACTGGGTAATGTGGCATGTTCAACAAATCTCCCTCACATTTCTGTGTTTCTCTGCCTTTCTCACAGGATTCAAAGCGCTCAGCAGAGATCGTCGCCTCTCCATCTCTGGATGTTTTCCTGCCAGAGGACGAGGACAACCCGTACGAGTCCGTGACCACAGCCGTCACACGCAAACCCTGCTCGCTCGATATCAACCACCGGCTCAACGCCTGTCCACGCAACGGTAGGGCAACATACATAGATTATACTTTTGCTTTGCGGTCAGATGTCGTGTTTCCATCAACAAATTTCTATGCACTTTTTTAAAGATTTGAATGGAAAAGGCTTGATGGAAACACCATAAAGTTTTTATGCTCGTCTGAGATGGAATGCTTTTTCCAAATAAGTCAGACGTAGCAAACAGTTAACTCACATGACAATTCCCAAAGACTACTCTCTATTTTCTCTCGTTGGTGGCCAAAGTTGTTCGATTAGGGACCTTTTTTGTTGTTTTTTCTTTCTCACAATCTCTACTTCTACTGTTCCCTGATGGATTAGCCTACAGCAACACATTACACTGCCATCTTCTGACCAAAGTACGTTAATGCAGCTTTGATTATTTGCTCTAAATCACTTGATGGAAACGTCCCTAATTTGCATTTTCTTTTATGCAAAATTTGAACATTTTGCTTCAAATTAGCTTTGTCTAACACGGCTATTGTGGCAACTACAGTTTCAATTCCTAAAACACGGATGATGCCACCTCCATCTGTCTTTAACCTTTTATGTTTGTGTCCAGTCAGTGTTGATGTTAAATGTAGTTGAGTTTACATTCTTCAGTGCATACTACAATGACTGAAAAAGCTGTGATTGCAGTTGAAAAGTCTTTTGTTTTTACTGCGTACAGCTCCATCTTTAAATATCTTCAGGTTACCTTTGCCTGGAGGCGTGCTGTAGATGCTATTCAAAAACATAACTTCCTTAATTTCTTTGCTTGTATTGCAAACTAGTTACATTTCCACCAGTCTAAATGCCATCCACAAATACGAGGGCAGAGGATGTTATGGAGGAGGATACACTTGCATACATTTTGTACATTTTCTTTTTTTGGTAGCATTTATTCGAGGCACAATTTTCCCTTTTAAAAGTTCATTTCTTTTTGTCATGACTTGACTTTTAAAAAGGTTTTATTTTGTTTCTTTTCTCAATTAACTTGTCTGTCACAGGAGCCTAAATCCATAAAAAAAATATTCAAATTTGTAGTCAAATTGTTTTCTTTTTCCTCATGATGGAACATCAAAGTTGGAAACATTTTGGAGAAAGGACAATTTTAATTTCTTGCATAAAGGCTCTGGATCAACAGTTCTCTGTCCGTCCTCGCAGACCTCCCTCAGCAAGGTCACTGCTGCTGTGTTCTGATAATGTCTGCCAGCGCTCTCACTCTTCTTTTACACTGTTTATTTCTCGTGGATCTTTGCACACTTTGTTTTTGGTCCTTAAAAACATTTGCTTAAAATAATTTGACAGAGGAACATATGGTGCCTTCCAGTGCCGTCACGTTCACCGTGTTCACGAGCAGGAATCCATATGAACATCCCGCTGTTGTGATGATCACAACTTTAGTGGAACACTTGAACCACCTGAATGCCAAGCGCATTGTTTATTCAACATTAACACGAGTTTCATAGCAGTAAACAGGTGTGGAAAATGTGGGTGAGAGTGAGAGATATGTTGTTTGGGATATGTGGTTGAATTTATGCCTTCAGCACTGTTTGGATGGGATTTAATCATTATGGGTGGATTTAATATGGCATCCACAGATCAGTTGTTAGTCCGGTCCAGTTCCTGTCCCCCTCCAGTGCTAAATTCTACTTCCTACTCACTGTTTATCAGTAATTCCCTTGGGGACAGACACCTTATCACCTGATGAACATCATCCTGAAAAGGGAACACCACTGATTTTACACATCAAAGTCTGTTTACTGGTCTTTGGGAGTTGGAAGTTGAATAAGTGTTTTGTGTCTCCAGAGGGAGTCGTGTGAAGCCTGATGAATTGCAAAGTGATTTCACAAATTTCCATCCATCAATGTCAGCAGTCGGGTTGCATTGTGGGTACTGTAGGCCGCAGGTTTGTAGAGAGAGGAGAGTGTGTCGAATATAAAAAAGACAGTATTTCTGGTTCTGCTGCATCGATTTTAATCCTATTTTTAGGCTGCCCACTGTGAGTCTAACACTGTTATAGAAGTGCAGAGATCTTATTTCCTGAACTAGGGAGCTCCATTTTGTTAGTTAATTTATAAGTGCAATTACTGTCTGTTTGTTCAACAGAAAGTTATTTTAAAGCAAGAAAAGTAACCATTTAGATTTCCAGTATGTGATCAGTTTATTAAAATAACACCTATTTGAAAATTGGTGTCGACATAAAAACAAACTTTTCCATTTTATGTCAGCAAACAACAGCTTATTTAAATATCCAGCAACAATCATTTGTTTCTCACCACCTGATTAGTACGATATATATTCTCATTTGTAGCTCTGTTTGGGTCTCAACCACCTACTGATGTTGCTCTTTAACTTCTAAGTGCGTCACTAAGCAATCTTTAACGTTTGTTTGTTTGTCTTACTTATATGTGTTTCAGAAAGTGGGTCAGTTTTTTACTAAACTCATTTTTCCAGATTAGTTGAAATGTTGCACTCGAGCTTTTATTTTGTCTTTACTTGCTGCCATTTTCGTGGTAGTGCCCAATCGGTTCTGCAAGAGCAGAGAGAAGCCAGCTTTCCACCTTTCACATTACACACAAGCATTATATCCATTTTGATATTTATTGAATAGTACCTCTTTATTAATGTTACACTATAATAAAAAAAAAAAAGCTCTTTTTCTCATGTGACAGCAGCTTAAATGCATCCAGAATGATGAGTTTATCATCAGAGAAGCAGATAAAATACTGAATATTTTACTACCCATCTCTTCCTGGAGTATCAAACTTTATTCTTGATTCATTTCACTTTCCCACTGGCGCCCACACTGTCTTCAAAGCTGTTTTCAGTTTAGGATTCAGTGCGAGTTGATCCTTCAGCCTCGGACCTTCCAGTCGATTCTGTTTTCTGTGTCTTGTCAGTTGTTTCGGTCTGCGGCGCTTTGCTTCGACACCCACGACAACAAACACCCACAACGTGTTTCTTCCCTTCCACTCAGCTCCCATAGCGATGCTACACACTGCAGGTTGTCACGGCAACTGCATCACCGGCTGGTGAGTCACCTGTATGTTGCCATGGGAACTGTCTTGCTAGTGTCACCCCCCCCCCCACCCCCCCTGACAGGAGTGCAGTGAGGATACTGTAGAGGCTTGTTTTGCATGTTCACGTGTGCCGTGTCCCACGCTCGGCTGTGATTGGCTGCAGGACAGAGAGCTGAGCTGCCCATATACAGTGTGGAGTGTTTGTGTGTGTGGACTGGGAGGTTAGCTGCTTTATGTCAAAGTGTCTTTTGGTAGAAAATTGCTCCACTGACGCAAGCGAGCAGTGTGGGTGTTCTGTTTGTTCTCAGCTCTCTGAGCGCTGTTACCTGGCCAAATGAGAGAGAGACATCGAGAGAGAATGGGAATGGGAGCGAGAGAGACATAAACATGTAATGTGGGAGAGTGAAAGAGTCATAAAAACAAAATGCAAAAGTCAGAAAAGACAGAAGAGGTGGTGGAGAACACCATGCAATTTTATATCACTGCTGAAAATGACGATAGTTGCAGAATGTCTCCCTGGCTGCAGAGACAGACCATGAGGAGAGGTGAGGAGGAGCGGGGGCAGATTATACATTCACTCAACGAAGTTGGAGGGTCGTCTCGGGCTAAGCCAACTACACGAATGTGAAGCTGTGACGCAGCGAGAGCGAAAATCCTGGATCCCTGCTTTGAGTCCAGTCACATGTCGGGCTAATTGGACATGGGTGTGAGTCAGTGTCTCTTTATCTGCCTCTGAGAGGAAGCATATGATGATGAGGGAACATGGGGAAAGAGGGATTGAGATGAAAAAGGGAAGAGAAGAGAGAGACTTGGTGCATTACACTGCAAAAAATCATCTTTCTCAATAAGTCAGCTGGTCTGAGTCTTAAAAATGTTCCTCTTGGTAGATGTTTTTTTATTTTAATGCATCTCGTTTGAAATTACACCTAAATTGAATGTTGCAGCAACAATATACAGTACTGTAGTTTGAGGTAAGACAGAAGATGAATAGAACAATATTTAAGAAACAGCATAAATCAAGCATCTGATTACCCAAATTTACCAAGATCATATCATGTTTAAGTGGAATAATGGAAGTTTGAAACAAGTATATTCAAGTTAGTGCAAAGTATTAGTAACAGAATAGCTAGAGGGAATAAAAATAATACAATTATAATGAAAAATGCCAAGAAATAAATGCATTAATTGTATAAAAAGTTGTCGAGATAAGTGTATGATAATATATAATAATATAAAAACTTTAGCAGCCGACCTGTTTGGGAAATAGAAGCAAATCTCCTTCTTGTGTTGGTCCACACTTCGGGTGTGGTGATCCAGTTTTAATTACTTAATTATATCCCTTAATTAATGAATTAAATCAGGACTTTAATGACTTTAATGGCTTAATGATTCCACTACAACGCTGCTTTCTTTTTTTTAGATGAGTGCTTTGCTACAACAAAAAATGTATGAATAAGATTTGTTAAACAAAGCAAGAAAGTTGAACAAAATGAGGCTGTTGATCTGAAGTAACATGGCTCACACATGGTTCCTTCCTCACCACTTGACTTTTATATCCAGCCTCAAAACACGATCAGCTGATTATCATGAGACGTGCAGGGCGATCAGCACTAAGATAACAGGATTAAAATAGGTAAAGAGCAAAACATTCAAATGAAACTGAAGACTCGCAGAGGATTTCATGTGTATTACAAAAACCACTTCAGTCAGGATGTTGGTGGATCTGAGAAATAAAGAGAAATGTTACTTTACAGATGCACTGCAGCCCTGATCTTATCTACAGCTCCGCAGTAAGAAGTGAGCGTAATGTTCGACTGAGCCCATGTGTGTCTGGAGAATTCACAGCGAGCTAGTGGGAGCGCTCATGGCATTTCTATCATGTGTCTGGCACGAATCCGTAAGACTTCAGACATCAAGAAGAAGACTAAAGAAGAAGAGACATTTGCATGAAAAATGCCAACAAAACCGCAGAGAGGATGAGAATCAGGAACTTCTTTCTGTTCTGTTCTCGAGCCAAAATTGTCATACAAATTCAAGGAGACTCGTGGTTTCTGACCAAAGTACGAACTCGTTATATGACTGCTGTATTTTTACGTCACGCCTGCCTCCTGAAAGGGCAACTCTGGACTAGGTCTTTTTTTTTGATAAAACCAATTTCAAATCACAAGGTCCCGATTTGATTTGATTTGATTTCTGAGTTGATCCAATCTGATATCAATTTGATTGCACATATTTCAGTTACAATACCAATTTCTCTTGTATATGAAACACATTTTCAGAGACTGTGAAATATGCAAGGAACTCTCTGCATTATTAAAAACATAAATTTCTACATTAAGAATAGTATTTAGTACATCTGCCTTTAGATTTTGCAGTGCTTTCAGTTGAGCAGCTCCCAACCAGGTGGAAATTTCTCCATCATTTTGACGGATTAGAAAACTGAGGTAATCTACCATTATTAAAGTAATCCACACTCCTGTCCCACAGGTAGCCTCTGCATATTAATTATCTCTTGGGTTTGGTTCATTTCCTGCAGTTGGGAAGGTTTACAGTGCAATCGAACCGCAGTTGGGTTCTTTTAGAAACGGACCGAGAGCTCCTCTCAGAAGGGGTCTAGGGCCTTTTGTTTTGGTCCCACCAGAGTACGATTGGAGCGTTCACATGAGACAAAATGAACAGTAACAAGGATTTAACCGCACCAGAGTCATATTGAAACAGACTCAACTTTGGTTTGTGAACGCGCCCTAACAGACCCACATTTTCAGTCTCCACCTGCTGGCTCTGCCCACACCGTGGCTGCTCCGATGTACCACACATCCATCAAGCTATTCCAAAAAGTTTCTCGAAATAAGTGAGTTGCATGTTAAACTTGCCTCAGCAGAATCTGTCTTTCAGAACAACGTGGGACTGTCGGGTTTGTGTGATGGGTATTTTTTGCAGTGTAAGCCCTGCCTGATATCCACCTGTCCTGTGCTGCTGGCGAGTTGTCTGCAGCTGTGGGCTGCTGCAGTCTCACAGTGGAGGAGACGGAGACACTACAGTGCAGCGCTCTGCGGAGCCTCAGATAATCAGGGCGGCTTGATCAAAATCCATCTGCTGACTGTCACTCAGCAACACCAGGGACCTGTTGTCAGTGAAGCTGCCACCCCAAACAACTTCCCGCGTCTTCACGTCTCGCTCCCCCTCACTCTCTTTTATTTTACTTTTACCATTCTTTTCCTTATGTCTTCTTGCAGCTGTTGTCCTGAGATTTTCCACAACCTGTTATAGGCACCGTCCCACGTCTGACGCTGTTGTATTCATGAAAGACCACATGGGAATGATCTGCGTGATGTCACGTCACACCATATGTCCTCTGACATGGCAGCTGTCATTTCTGACGGTGAATAAATAGAATTTTAGTCTTTGTAATGCGACACACGCTTAGTACAGACTTGTGTGCATAATCCTCCTACTCAATGAGTCCTGGGGCCGTCATTTTGTACATTAGCTCAGGATTATACTTATTGTATGAGATGGATTTCTTTCTGGTGGAATTTCACTCGTTGCAAATGAGCGGATCTGTTTCTGCTGCAGCACTTGGCTGCAGACACATTTTGTGTGCATGCGTCACGTGCATTTACTTTATTCTACATGTGTGCAGATTGTGACAAAAACCTGGATGTCAATCTTTGAGAAACCAAAGCTTTTAGCATTTTGTGCCTTATCAATAGACCTTTTCACAGCCAGCGTTCTGGTCCGTCAGGTGTAACTGATAACATTGAAAATGAATGTATTCCATTTAGCTTGTTCCAGGATCCTGCTATTGTGCAAGCTGGCTCGCTTTCATGGCTTACTGTGGCACTTACACTCCTCCTCCACAGAATCAGCTGAGGCTCTGATCCGGATTCTTGGAACCTTGATGCTGCTTAGTGAACCAATGTTTGCACCAGTTTGGAGCTGAACCCTTGTGATCAAGGATGTGTCACAAACGGACGCACAACTGAAGTTAATTGTTGTAGTAAGATGGCATCTCACATTGATTACCTGCAAGCTTTTGTTCTGTCATCACGCACACTTCTTTTTATTATAAAAACAAGCATGAAGCGACTATTAATGTGAACATTGTTTTTATTTTTTCCGATGATTTTTCACCGGACTTCTTCCTTGTTGCCTTCTCCAGTCTCTCTTAGAGTCTTAGAGTTTAACTTCCGCTCAAGGAAAACCTGCAAGTATTTGGTTCTAGCTGGGAACCCATTTTTTTTAAGAATCTGAACCAATTTAGTTAGGATCTAAATGGATGTGGTGTGGCGCCTTGCCTCACAGGAAGAGGGTCGCTGGTTTGATTCCAGCCTGCGTCCCTTTTCAGTGTGGAGGTTACATGTTCTCCTCCTGTCAGCATGAGTACACTCCGGGTTGTCTGGCTTCATCACCAAGAGATGCAGCTGAGGTTTAACTGGTGACTCTAAATTGCCCGTAGGAGTGAATGAGAGAATGAATGGTTACTGTCTATGTGTCAGCCCTGTGATAGTCTGGTGACCTGTTCAGGGTGTACCTCGCCTCATGGCTAATGTCAGCTGGGATCGGCCCCTGAGTTCGGAAAATCTTTGGAACTGAGTCATTATTAATGGAAGAAGTTTCACTCGTGCTTTTCCTTCCATGATAAAAAAAAAAGTTATTTTCTAGAACTGTGAAACTGAAGCAGCAAAAGAAATTCAGCCATATAATTTACACCTCTGCATTACCGATGGAGACAGGACCTTTACAAAGAGCAGCCTCTGGGACTTTTCCATACATTCAAACCTTCCTGACATTTACAGTACAGGTATATGGGATATATATGCAGGACTTTATTTGTATGCTCGGGAAATATTCTTATCTAAACTTTCATGCCAATAAACCTAATTGAATTGTACATTTAATTGAATAGTTGGTGCATGCTTTGCACTATTACACATTACCTAAATACAGCATATCTCTTTACATTTAATAAAAACAGCAGTGTTGCTGTTATTGAATCATAACATCTGGATGCCGTGATTCCTCCCAAGCCAAGCAAAGACCAGAGAATGAAATGTTAATAAAGAAACAGACAAACATGAAAACACGGAGGTGCCATTAATAATAGATACACACCTGTAGTGCTGGCACAGCCTGTGCAGGTACTGAATATTAAAGCTCCATCAATGTTTCTCCGTTTTTAACTGAAGCTTGGCAGAGATTCTCTCCATAACAACATTTTCTTATTGCTCCATACTTAGAGATTGCTGTCTTGACCTGGGCATTCAAGATTGTTTTCTATTGAAAGCAATTCCTTCCTTACACTAACTGAGCATCTGTGAGCTTTAAGTATGTGCTTGGAAACAGCAGATCGGCTGTTATGAACAGTTCTAGCACAGTAGTTTTGCACCACAGGATCGCGGTGCAGACAGTCAGATTGCAGCGACACAAAAGCGTTGCAGGAGGAATGTGATCCTGGAGATAGGAAGGCAGGCGGCGGAGTGGTGAGGAGGGACCTCGCTGCCTCCAGTCACGTATGGAGCAGACAGAAAGCTCAGCGTTGCCAAGCGGTTAGAGCAAAAGTGCCTCTTTTCTGCTATCGACTGACTCCTCCCGAGATAAACACACACTTGTCTGCAAGAGGTAAACAAGCCACTGCTGACGTGTACAACATGAAGCGATGAACCTGTGTGTGTGTGCATGTGTGTGTGCATGTGTGTGTTCTATACAAGACTTCAAAAGTCCTCCGTATTGTACCACATATCTCAGTGAACATTCTTGTCCCAAAATAGGTCAACACACAGGTAGAGAACTTGGATTTCCAATTCATGGCAGCAGGATGGCAGCCATTACTGGTCTTTTTATTATTTGTGTCCTAGATATTTACTGGATTTTTTTTTTTCTGATGACATTTTGGCAGTGTGAGGGAATTGGTAATAAGGATGTCACAATAACAGCATTTTATAACCCTAGTATTAAATATATATATATACACCTTTTTGGATACCAGGGCTAAAAACAAGAATAAGCCCTATGCACTCAAAAAAAGAATAATTTTTATATATTTTTTAAATCAGCAGCCTGCACATGATGCTGGTAGTGAAACAGTCCCTGAACACATACCGACACACAGTTTATTTCTTTATTTGCTTTGTAATTTCCTTGTTTTCTGCATTAATTTGATGTCAAATGTGATCTGATTTGCATCGAAGTCCCAAGTATAGAAAATCACCATGTGCTTAACTGAATACCAGTGATGCAATGTAACTAAGTACATTTATACAAGTACTGTATTTAAGTACAATTTGGAGGTACCTGTACTTTACTTGAGTATTTACATTTTAGGTAACTTTATACTTCTACTCCACTACATTTGGAGGCAAATATTGTACTTTTTACTCCACTACATTTAGTTTTAGTTACTTTTCAGGGTGAGATTTAACATGAAAAACTTGATTAATTTAAAATGATTACATTTTTATTTATTTATTTTTACAAATTTAACAACATAACAGTATATTAAGTAGTCAAAATCAACCATATATTGACAATATTTAAATGCTGCTTACATAAATGCATCCATAATAATAATCCAATAATATATTTAGATTATATATAATAATCTGAGTGGGGCCAATCTGCATAATGAGGACTTTTACTTTTGATACTTTAAATACATGTTGATGATGGTTCTGTTTTACTTTTACTTCAGTAAATTTTGAATGCAGGACTTTTACTTGTAGTGGAGTAAGTGTTCTACAAACTTCTGAACTTGCACACAGTCGAATCAGTGATTAATGTTAAATACTAAATGCTTAATCATCATGTTAATTTTCATCAGCTACTACCTGGATTATGTCAGAAGGAGGCAGCAGTAATGTGGGTGAGTTCAGATCAGTCACAGGTCTGTAGCCCTGAAAGGTTTATGAATGAAGGGCTCCCCTCTTACATTAACTTCCACCCTCAGTTCTCTCTGGTGGATAAAGCTGTGATGTTTCAGCATCTCACTCCATTTATCCCACTTTAGCATAGAGAGGCTAATGGCAGCAAGTTGTAACTCCAGGGCTTTACCATTAAATAGGTCGAGGCCCATTGACTTGTTTAAAGAGAAGCAATAGAGCATCTGCCTGTTTGACAGCAGGGAGAAATCAGTGTTAGACAATTTTACATTTGTTTTTTCAGCTTTGGATCTTAGATTCCTAAATTTGGATTGTCAGTTTCCAAGTTTCTAACAGAGAAGTTTTGTAAAAGAGAAGTTTAGAATAAGTTCTCTTAAAAGATTGATCCGTCTCCCAATACTGTCTGACTTCCCAAGTCTGTCTGTGGCGCTCAGCCCCGAGCCCATCGCTTTTTCCAAAGGTCGTATCCAGACGGCAAACTCCTGGTCCGACAATGAAGCCAATGCAGTTGTGCCTTAAGCCCTCATCCTTTGAAAAAGTCCAGCAGGGATCGACTCCGTCAGCTGCAAAACAAGTCCATTCCTATCTTTTCCAATACGAATGGTGACTATTTCCCACTTGATTTATTACCTCAGTAAAAATGCTTGTGGCAAGTTTATGGTCTCAGTCGCTAGTTTCAAGTCTTCTTCAATACAACATGATGTTAAATAACGGTCGATAAACGGTAAATCAGGGTATGATTTGGGGCGTGGCTACCTTGTGATTGACAGGTCAGTAACATGGCGATGCTCTTGCATTGCAATGTCCTCTGTTCTCATGCAGATCCACCCATAGACCAATTATTTGCATAGATGCATTGACAATGTGCATGAATGCTGGTTGCATAAGAGCACTGCGATCATGAAGAAATCTAGCTGGCAGAAAAGATCACTTTCTCACAGGACTTCTTTATTTTATTGATGAAATTCTGTCTGGATATTATAACAACTTGTCACTCGGTAAATGTAGAAAATAATAATATATACGAGTACAATTCCTCCAGTGACTAAAGTTTTCTTCGTCTGATTCCTTCTGCAATCGTCATGTGTGGACAATCGTGAGTGATGTCAGAGTGACATGTTCTGAAATATGGAAATATGGTCCTTTCCATTTTCAAAAAACAACGCTGAGCTATCTTCAAACTTGTATTTTCAATAATATATTGTTTAATAATAAAATAAAACATCTAGTCACTGTAGTTTTTGGCCAACAATAATTTAACAGGAATAAATAGTGAATTGTTTTTGATTATTTATGGCGTCTGGACAGTTTATGTGGGGTTGACTTGGGCTGCAGCATAAAAGAGCACAGCGCTTTGACTTTCAATTCATTGCTTTGTGGGGATTTTTGTTCAAGTTTCATCAACAGAAATATAGAATATTAACACCATTAGCCTTTATAAAAGACATTACATAACAGTCAAATAGTGCTTTTCTATCAAATGTATTTTTATTTTATAATCCCTCTTTTTCCTCCTCATTGATATGACAACACAGTAGTTTTTTATTAAGTGTAGCCTTTATTTTTTTTATTTCCATTCCACGCGAAATCTTCTCACTGTAGATATCGGAGCCTGTTACATCTTTGTTACAGCTGTTCAGTATTTGATCAAATTTGAGACATTGTGTTGCGAGCAAAGCTGTAATTTGCCTCTCTGACATAGAAGAGAACACGTGAGGGCAGCTACACACACACACACACACACACACACACACAGAGTGCACATATGAGATGCTGCTTGTCAGACTGGCACAGAGGCAGAACTGACAGCCTGAAGAACACGTCTGGAATTGACAGTTTTTGTCTTGTTAGGCGGGAGGAGAGAGGACAGCTGATTTGAACGCCTTCTCATCCCAAGCGTTCACTTAGACACACTCCTCCTGTACACACTGCTGCATTCCTGCATTAACAAGCTGCCGCGGATGGCCTTGAACGTACACAGAGATGCATTTGTGTAAATCTCACTTTGCACCAGACGCACACACTGTACCATGAATGCTCGGCATGCAGAGAATATCTGAATCCTGTGAAACCTGTTAAAGCATTTCAAAGTTTCTCTTCTTCCCAGACGACATGTCTCGCTCTACACACACACATGAACCTGAACATGAAGATGTAAATATTTTAGGTATGTTACCCTGCAGACATCACATCTATACTCCCATGCATGTGTTATGTATATGCACCTTTATATGCAAACATATATCGCTTCTGGCAAGGAGGCTCCGAGTGTTTCCCAAGAGTAGCTTAAGGCAGATCTGAAGGAACACACACACACGCACACACACACATTTCACATCCATCATCAAAGCCTCAGCGTTGACAGGCTTATTTACTCAATAGGACAAAACCTCAATCTCTATCTATATATATCCCTCTGTTGCATCCGTCCTTTCTTCTCTCTTTCTCTCATTTTTCTTGTTTTTGTTTTATCTATTTACGCCCACATTCGATCACAGATTCAGCTGCAGGCAGCTCTTTGTGATGTGGATCTATTTGTGTGTGTGTGTGTGTGTGTCTGCAGCTGTGTGTATTTGCACAAACCCCCTAAGTAAAATCGAGTACCTTCGCCTGCATGCATGCACACACACATGGAGACACATGTGTTGATAGATGTTAGAGCATGCTGTGAAGCTGTGTCACTTTCCCTGAAGGACTGAGTGTGTGTGTGTCACTGCGTCTGCAGCCAGACTGCTGAGATTCAAAATAAACATATGATGGAAGACGGTGGCAAACGCTGAAGCAGGAGCCGCCACTTTCAGTCTGACACAACCTTCATGACGGAGCTGAAAGAACTGAAGTACAATATGAGGATTTAATTAGTAATGAAAGGTTGTTTATAGACCTTTGTGTCACTAAATGTGCGTCATGTGGCATCAATCTTGGCAAATCTTCCCTCCCTCCTTCTCTCTCTTTCTCATCCTTGTGTATTGTTGCTCGTCAGGACTCAGAGAGCTCAGACCTCATTGAGGCTCGCGCTGCATTCTCCTGCACCTTGAACCAAAACAACAACATAACCTCCTCGGTGGAGATAATAAACGCCTTTCTCCGCGCTTTCTGTGGCAAAGAGGTGGTGTCCTTCTTGCTGCTTTTCTGCATGAATAATTTTTTTAATCTATTTATTGGATTTATTGAAAGAGTTATCAGATGTTAATGTTCTTGCATTAAGCAGAACGAATTTCCCAGAAAATAAAATGTAGTTTTAAACTGTTTTTTCTCTCACTCTCTTTTTTGAATTCAATTAACTTTTTATTATTTATTTATTTATTTTTATTTTTTTACTGATAATGTGCTATCCTTTATCATCCCGCCCTTTGTTTCTTCTATTCTGTTTCTTTACTCTCTTCTTCCCTACAACATAGCAAACTACAACTAACATCACCCTGCTGGATTATTTCTTAAGGAAAATTGTGTTAACTGGCCTGTCCTTGTCCCGTTTGTTATAGTTTTGTCTGTTTTTGTCTTGTGTTTAAAAACAAAAAAATTATTTAAAAAAAAGAAAAGAAACTGTAGTTAAAATTTGACTTGTCAGACCTTTCAAAATATTAATGCGCTCCAAAATGTTCATCAAAAACATGTTAAAAATTGCCAACAAACAGCTAAAATCACGGGTGCTCTGATGGTTATCAGACGATTTTCTTTCTAATCATTCTGGTCAACGGTTCATGATCAGAAGACCGATGATGCAAAACACGTGAGACAGGTTTCATGTGCTGCTTCACCTGTGCAGCAATTCAACCAAGTGTCCGAAAAAGATACAAATAAAACCCTGTGATTGGTATTGACCGTTACTGCTTTCAGTAACCCTCAGCTGTTATCTAATAAGACAACAGCTGAGATCAAACCTGACATGGACTGTACACACACACACACACACTTCAAACAGAACAGAGTCGATCCATTTCAATCTTTGGCTCTTCAAAAGAAACGGATATACGAAGCTAAAGTGGACCAGCAACAAAGGAGCACGTCTTTAACTTTCCAGTCATTTCTTTAGTAATTTAGACGTAATTATCCACCGACAGGAAATGAGCAGATGATCAAAGAAGTCATTAGAAAAGGCGGGAACAGCGTCGTGTCAGCAAAGCTCACCTACAGTCGAGGGAATCTGGAGGATTCACTTACATTTTACAGCAACACAGAAATTGTGTTTTTTATGGGACATTTCTTTCCTTAAGAGTCTGAGTTTATTTATGAATATAAAACGTGTTAACAGAGCTGAAATGATACTGATATATGATATAAAAATGTACTTCTGGAGTTGGTCCATACTGAGCAGTCGTCCTCGTTACTCTAAACCTCCTGGAGAATGAAATGTAAAGATGCTCCCACCTCATTAATTAACTTACGACAAACTATACGTGTCATTATCCAAAACATCAGCAGCGGCGCCACGTTTTCTCCTCCTGTGTTGCTTTGTTCTTTTTTAAATGAGTGAAGAAAACATGTGGGTGCTGTGAAAAATCACACCTTCAACTGCATTCAAAGTTAAAACAGCCGCGGTTCCAAATGTGATAATGAATGATTCATATGCTGCATCTTTAAGCAACAGTCCCTCCTCAGCAGATATATGACTCTGCTCTAACTGATAATGATGTCATCCTCT
>CAFUXE010000384.1:88943-109066 GCA_903364295.1 Serranus cabrilla | reverse complement strand
GGCGACACATTAGACGTCGACTTGAACCCTCGTTTTCATTTCTCACTTCACCCAAAATTGCACTAAGGAGTCATTTTTATGCCAATATAACATAAAAGTTAGTTGGCTGGAGCAGCTCTTTAGTAACTCTAAATCTTCTCCCTTAATAACTGAAGTGACCAGGAAAAGTTTTTAAACGATAATTAGGATGGAGCACAGAGCACACCGGCTTCACCGGGATTATGCTTCACAAGCACTTTAGAG
Source organism: Serranus cabrilla (assembly GCA_903364295.1). Lineage (NCBI taxonomy): Eukaryota > Metazoa > Chordata > Actinopteri > Perciformes > Serranidae > Serranus > Serranus cabrilla. The sequence goes on along the minus strand of CAFUXE010000384.1, from coordinate 108,823 downwards.
TTATGGTCCATTTTATGGCCTTTTTCAGTTGTTTTCAGATGCCTGAAATGAATCTAAGGGCCACGAAGCAACTTCAGCAGAGTTCACCTTTCTTTAACTTAGCTGTCTCAATAAAGCCTGAATCCCAATCAGAGATAACAGTTACCACACCGATGGTTATCCACTGTCTCTGTTAACCCGGGCTTTATTCCCCAGCTCTCTTCCCATAAAAGGGCTCGTTTGACTCTACTACCACACAAAGTGGACCAATACCATGCGGCCTGCTAATAATGCCAATGAACAATAGTAGAAAGAATATTTGGCAAAAAGCTCCACTGTTGCTGCAAACAGGACAAGAAAGGAAAAAACCTGTAACACTGTGCATTAGGACTGTAAAGTTAACGTGTGTAAAAGTGTTTTAAAGCCAGTTTTGATTTGAAAGTGTGAGTTCAAAAGTTCAGAAGAGAGCCGAGCCTCCCTGACCCAGTAATCCGTCTCCATGGTGACCCGTCAGGCTGTGATCCAACACTTAATCTGATGTGACTCTTTGCCAAGTCATAGCAGAACTTATTATTATATATGATTATTATTCACCAGCTCATATTTTATATAGTTATTTAGTGTTTATTTTTTAAGTTTTTTAATCACCAATTCAGATTTTATATTCTGTCAACGGAAAAGCTGCATTTCTTTCCTCTAGCCTCTCTAGCAGTGCTGGAATCTAACTAAATTACTTAAGTAACATTTTGAGGTATTGTACTTTACTTGATTATTTCCTTTTTATGTAACTTTATACTTCTGCTCCACTACATTTGGCTGCAAGCTTTAGTTACTTTTCAGCTCAAGATTTAACATAAAAATATGATTAATTAAAAATGATTACACATGTTTATAAATGAAACCACATGAAAGTATATTAAGTAGTAATTAGCACAACTTTTGATACTTTAAGTACATTTTGATGCTGATACTTTTGTGCTTTTACTGTTTTACTGTTACTTTTACTTCAATAAGGCCTGGATAATTCTTCCCCTGCTGCCTGCTGGATACCTGAATTTCCCCTGAGATAAATAAAGTATCTATCTATTGATCTCCATCTATCTGATCACCACAGTGACCATCTTAAAAGAAATCAGTTCAGTCTGATCCTGGTGTTAGTATGAATCCTCTCTGGAGGTTCCTTCTGTTCACTGATTGCAACATAAAACACAATACTCTAATGAGATAAAAACACACTAATCCCCCCCCCTCTCTCTCTCTCTTCAAGGTCACTTGTCCCATGTAACGGTGAGTGAGGGGGAGCACGGTAACCATGGCAACTGCTCGACGGGCCCCACTCCAGACTGCTCCCCTCCCTCTCCCGACACGGCCCTGAAGAACATCGAGAGAGTCATCCGCCCACAGGTGAGTGCACACACACACACACACACACACACACACACACAATGGTAAACATCTCTGTCTGTTTCTCCATCTGATTGTTTCATTTCATCTGCACTCCTCTCTCTGTCTCTGTCTGTTAGTCACTCCGACAGCAGATTGGAGTTTAGATAATCTGAGTGTCCTAAACTTCATATCCTGGTTACAGAATCCCAGATGAGCCCCCGTCCCGGGTTTCTCAGTGTGAAAGAAATCTGTATTACTGTAGACGTAAACACAAACAGACATCTCGCATAAAACAATTCTCCACCAACTGCACCCACAAACCTCCACAACTGTGTCTTTGAAACAGGATTTTCCGCCCCAGCTGGACGCTCATTAAAAAATGCAGATTTTTTCCTCCAAGCCTTTTCACTTTCTCTTCCACCGCCAGTGTATTTTTGAGGAAAATGAGGAAGGTGGTATAGTAAATCAACACGTCAATGCTGACATGTGTATGTTAAAACAAAGCCACATTATGTGCATATTTTCCCACTTTCAGAGACTTTTACCTGTTAGCTCGGTGTACGTTTGTAGGATTATTTCAGGGGAGGGACCTCTTGAGCTTCCAGTACGGATTGAAAGAAACATATGATCTGAATGTTTCAGTTTCATATCAGAAGGAGACAAAGTTGACTCTATTCTTACAGCTGTTGCTCCTTTGCTAACGGACCTGAACAACAACAACAGAATAGATTCAAAAACACGTCACTGATTGTGAGTAATTTCACTTCAACATTCAGGAATTAAAAAGAACAGCAAATCAGCCTCCTTAGTGACTTGAGGTTAATTGACACTTCTCACTTCTGTCTCTGGGAAAACATTATCAGACGCACAAGCTCCGTTTCACACCTTGATAATTAAAGTCAGTTGTTTTCTCAGTCTATAAAGTGTGACATAACACTGAAAAAAGAAACTTCCTGAACTGCTGGTTTAGCGTAGCGATGCATCCTAAAATTATCTTTTTAAAGACTTTTCTTGAATGAAATGTTTCCTTCTTATTTTAACCTGAAAATAACAGTTTTAGGGCTCATAATGACACTCAATAGTTTGCTAAGATCAGTGGTGGAATGTAACTATATACATTTACTCAAGTACAACTATGAGGCACTTGTACTTTAATTGCTTATTTCCACATAAGTAACTTCATTACTTTTCCTGCCAGCTTTAGTTTCCTTTCAGGTCAAGATTTAACATGAAAAATACAACCAATTTCAAATGTTTGCCCATGTTTCTAAATTAAACCACATTAAAAGTATATTTAGTAGATAAAATTAGCTCTACCTGGACAACAGTAAAATGCTGCTTACAAAAATGTGTCAATAATAATAAAACAATAATATATTTAGAGTAAATAAAAGAATCTGAGTGGGTCCAATCTGCATTATGGGTACTTTTACTTTTGATACTTTAAGTACATTTTGATGCTGAAGTTTTGAATGCAGGACTTTTAGTTGAAGTGGAGTAATTCTGCAGTGTGGTATTAGTCTTTTTACTTAAATAAGGGATCTGAATATTAAATAACTTAACATAATGAATTGTGTAATATGGTTTTTTCTTGACATGGATATGACGTTATATAATCGATTGTGGGGAGAAAAATAGATTTTTCTAATCACCCCATAAAGAATCATGATATGTACATGAATACATTTTTTTCCCATCCTTACTGAATACTTTTTCCTCCTCACAGCTTCACCTGCCTCTAACTCTCTACGCGTCCCTCTCACCTGAACATCTTCCCGCTCCCTGTCCTCAGCCTTTAGTTCGTCCCCGTCAGCTCTATCTTTGGCATGTTAACTAATTCGTGTAGCGGGATCTCACGCGGCGCCCAGCGGGCCTCCGCTCGGCTTGGAGCGCACATAATCAAGGAGCACCCGAGTTCAATTTTATAGCGCCTAATTAATTCTCCAGAATTCATTTCATTTCATTTTAGTGCTCCCGCTGGCTATTTCATCAGTACGCACTGTATGCCGAACCCTCAGGCAGCATGCACACAGACACACACATGACCGCTGCAGCATGTATACAACAGTCTGCTGCATTAGTGCCTCACGCTCTCAGCACCAGAATATTAATGTGGGGCTCTCAGGCCTCCAGAGGGAGTTTTCAGCAAAAGTATGGATTGAATTTATTTCACTGTTTGTAAACGCGTTGATGCAGTGTAAGGATGATTTCATCAGATTGTTTACTGCCATCTTGCACGCAGTTATATAACTCGATATTAAATCATATCTCGAAATAGAATTCTCTCCGATAGGTAGCTGTGGACAAAATTGAATAAAACATCTGACGGAGATCTCTTTGGGGATCTTGATATTAAAATTTCCAAGAACTCCAGTCGTAGATACACAAACTGTTGATTTAATGACTCTATATTTTATAAAGTCATTTGTGTTATTTCTGTTCAGTTTTATTCCCTTATCCTCTACCTCTGCATATCTTATCACACGGTGAATAATGGAACATAATGTCGCTCTCAGTTCCTTTAGTTTGTGTTTTATCTACTTTTGTGTCACATTTACAGTGTGTGCCTTTTTTTACACCAGTCATTTTGTTCACCAAGGAATCTTGTGTTTGGCTTTGTGTGTGTGTGTGCATGAAGATCTCCCAGCTAAACATCAGAATAACCAATTTGTCAGTACCATCCATAACGACACATTTGTCAAAAGCAGCTCGCGGTTCAGAGCGGAGCGTTCTAAAAATAGCACAGCGTCATTATACACACACATATGGTTCACAGTTTGTTATAAAGGCTGCAGTTTGGTGAATTTATGCTACAGAACCACTGACCTAGCATCAGGGGAAATAACTTCCTGGTTAGGCGTTATAGAAGACAATAAATAAGTAGGTAAATAGGTAAATGCAGTGAGGTAGTTAGGAGGGTGATGTGAGCCACGTTAAGTTACATAAAAAGTTGTTATTTTTGTTTTTACATAGGATACAAACCCCTGTTCTCCACAAAAATCTTTTGGGGAAAAAGTGATGAAACCTCAGGGAGAGCAGCAGAGGAAGAGTTTTATAGTGAATGCCTTTGAAAATTTAGCACAAAACCACACAGCAGAAGGCATTTCTGACGGTCAGTTAGGCTGAAAACAAGCCTTGTTCAGTCTGTTGCAGGCTACAGTTTGACTTTTGTCTTTGCTCAGAGACTAACATATAAACAGAGGTTTGGTCTCATATTGAACTGGAGCATCTGCAAAATTATTCTTTATCCAACATATTACAATCCACTAAAGTTAGGCTGTAGAGCAGATTAATAGATCTTAGTTTTTTTTAACTTTACCACCATCTTGATTGTAAGGTAAGAAGGCAGATAACCGTATTTCCTAAATTGTTTAAAATGTATTTAAATTGGATTCAGATTGATTTCATTTGTAGTAAAACATTAAAATAACCACTTGGTTCAATTGGATGCAGACGGCTGATTTTGAGAAACTGACGAAATCTAACCTACAGATATTCAGTTTGTTGTTTGTGTTGATGGTTATTGGATTACATGAGTTTTCCCAGTATTGACCCTTATTTCTCCCCAGCAAACATACATTTCTGAAAACTAGCAGAATGAATGTGTCTAATGGTGTAATGCTTGTGTGAAAAAATATCTTCTTACACTCTCTTAAAGAAGTAATTTGACAATTTAATTTGACTCTTTTTATTGCAAATCAAGACATTATTTTAATTTAGTACCCAATGAAACTAGCAGATTTGTATGCCAGTGTTATCATTCTCTGAACAGAACATTTTCGGCCTGGTGTGAGACTCAGACCTACTTTTCACAGTTTCTTGCAGTGTGCAGATCTGCCTCCTCCTCTGACGAGGCTCCCCAAGGCTGTTGCTGTAAATAAAAATGTGTTCTGTGTAATTTTGCCTTTTTAAATCTGTGTTTAAAGAAAAATTATTCAGCTCGCGAGCTGCTAATGCGGCTGGGGCATTGACCACGCGCCAGCCGCTGATATAAAAAACACATGTGATCACTTTGTAGAAGCGTGACGAGATCGGCTGACTGAAATCCACGGGCTTAATGTTTGGGTCCTCTTTATTTATTAATCGCTTGCTTCGTGTCCAAACTGTCAGCTGGACATGTTAGATCTCCACAAGCTCTTGGTCGCACTCGTGGGCAGATGGGATGTGAAACACAGAGAGAATTAGAGAATAATCAAACGGATGAAAAGAAGCAGAAACATGGAAAGCGAGAAGGACAGAGATACACGCTGCAGCAGGGGGTTATCAGTTTCAAACCCACCGGCTCACTGCCTCACTTTGCTGCTTTTGTGTGTGTGTGTGTGTGTGTGGAAATCCTGATAATCTTTTTGCCTTGATTCATAGTTAGAGTCGACACATGATAGAACTCGTATTCGCTCTGCAAAAGCTGAAGATGGTATCTCAGTCAATCACATGCTCACAGTAGGACGTCGGGCAAATACTTACAAATGCAACAACTCTCTTTCTGTTCTATTTCTATTATTAATTGTGTTTAAGTTAATATAAAGCTGATGTACAAACTATTGGAAACACTTCTCAGCATTGCACAACACAGTTACAGCAGCTCAAACTACAACCAGCAAAATTACTACAAATAAACGCTTCTGCAAATCAATTAGAAAATGAACATTAGAGGGCTCCACAGGAACAAATACTTAAACCCAGATATAAGTTAGCATTTTAGCACACTAGGGGTCTATACTCTCAAACTCAATGATTGGACATAAAGCATGTAACAAAATATCCCCACTTGTGAATTTTTAAGTTTTTGTCGGGGATATTAAACGTCATCATGCAGAACACGGACGTGAACTCTCTCACTAGTCCGTCTTACAGCCTCTAGTCTCAAACTCTTGTAGATTGTAGCTCAGTTAATAAACAGTTTATTAGACTACAGTTTCACTAGCTTGTTAAAACAGCTGGTTAGCTTGTTGAAGACTGTCTGAAGCTAACGGTAGAGACGTTGAAGTCATGCCACCTTGGAATAGTTCCCTATAGCATAATATTAGCTTTTTTTTTTTTTTTACCAATCTTCCTCAAACAGGAGTAAATTGTGGATTTGTTTGGATAATAAGAAACGTATAGAGTGGATGCGAGGATTGATAAACCAACGGTAATCTCAGATTTCGACCAGTCAAATTTACTTAAATGTAAAACTTGGTAGTTTTCCATACCGCACAGATAGAAATAAGAAATTTGTAATTGGTGCATCTCTAATGTATACTGTATCACCAGGCGTATTTGTTTGGAAAGAAGCAACAGTGAATCCTCTGTTTGTGTGTGTGTGTGTGTGAACAGAACAGCTTCTGTTTGTTGTTGCTTTCCAAGTGTGACTGGATGTAACGACACATGCACACATATGAATGTAGATACACACATTCATATCTGCTGTCACACATTGTTACATACTGTCCACGTGAATAGATTCTATAATGTACACAGTGACAATCTGGTATTTTAGATAGCTTTCATGACCACATACACACTTAGAGTGGAGTGCAGATAAGGCAGGCGAACTGGTTTCTGTGCAGTGGGTATTTTCCCCATATGGAGGCTGAGAGGATGCAGAGACACACATTAAACACTTGATGGTGAACGTACAGAATGGGGCACAGCTGTCACATAGTAGAGCTTATAACGGCTTTAAGAAGCAAGCAAGCAGTTTGTTCAGAATCCCCCTGGAGGGTTTTCTGGAGGAAGCTGCATGACTTATTCTCACAGCTTGCCAAATGACTGGGGTCAGAGAGCTCCAGAGCAAGGCACTTACAGAGCATTTTCTCAATCAGCCTTGACTCATCAAAGAAAGGCTATCGATTGTAGTGTTTGCCCAAGTAGAGCTGGTTTGTTTTGACCAACACAGATCTTGTGAACTTAAAGGTGATATGTGTAATTTTGGCATCAGTGTGGAGTAATTTTGTGATGACAGCATAATTATAGTAAACAAACAAGGCAATCACAAAAAACAGGCTGCCAGACTCTACCAGCTCACAGATAGATTTTAAAGTGTGGTGCTGGGCCAGATCTGATTGGAAACCTTTTGAAAGGTTCGAGGCAGTAAAAAGATGCTGTTCTCTGTTCAGATGGAAACACCTGATATTATGGGAAATCACCTTATTTTTACAGCGCCATGAAAACATTTTGTTGATATTAACATTAAATCAAATGATTCATGCAAGAATAATGTAATAGAATTGCGAGTACCAATCCCACTGTGAATCAACACCTCGTCCTCTATCTCACAAGCTCAAAAAGGCTAATTGTGGGCTAACTGCTAGCACAGAACGAAGAACATGCTCTGGTTTATGGACCATTTTGAAGTCTTGTGTTTTGGTATTTTGGCCATTGCCATCCTTACTTTTTGGACCTAGTAGTGACCATATTTGGATGAAAAGTTGGAGCCACACTCTCAATCATACCAGGCTTTACCTATTTATTATTTGTCTGTATTTATTTTATATTTTACCCATCAGTCAGTCAGTCAGACTTCTTCTTTTGTTTGATATTTTATGGGCCAGCGAGCCTACAAAACATATTAAATATCAAACAAAAGTAAGAATTCAAGAGAGATCAAAACTTGCTGAAGCAGAACATTTTATCTTAGAAGTCAGACAAATTTGTATAGTCATGTGAACTATTTGTTTACTTTATTGATGACATATTCTTTTGTTTACAGTTTCTCTTTGATCAGACTTTAATGCACACTTTGCGGTTACACTGTCAACTCTTTTTCAGTGCCAAACTTATTGTTAGCAGTTCTGACACAAACTTCTCACACAGGTGGGTTTTCAGGGGTGCGTTCCTGTTCGCTCACGTATTTGGGTGACGGTCCAATTGTTGTACAGTTCAGCAAACATGAGCTTTTGACAGACATGGACAACATAAACTATAGACATGTTTACCTGCACGTTGTATTGCCCTTTTGATTGTAAATCGCAGTTTAGCCTCAACTTTTATTGAGTCTTTATATTTCTATATTCAAGTTGTATGTGGAGCAGAAAAAAGGTTTTGTCTCCAGTTAATTAAAATCTCGACAGTTTGGCTATAATCAAAGCGAGTGTGTGTTTGGCTTACATGAACCAAATTACTTCCGTGATAGAAAATAATTCACTGTCAGAAGGAATTGTAAAAACCTGCTGTCATCTGTCAGGGATCGACTTAGCTTAATTTCCTTGGTTAATACTTGCGTAGATGTCCCTATATAATCTAATTTCATGTAAATGAATTATGCAAAAGATTTTCTACATTGTGGAATTGGCTTCCTGACAAATCTGAATCCGTATTAAACAGAAAAATCTTCGGATTCTTTAATATAACACGCGGACAGATCACTAATCACTTTGGTAGTTAGAGCTCATTAATCTGTTCCCGCTCATCAATCACTTAGCCATGAGGCCATGTTTGTGCTGAATACACACACAGTCGCTTGATGTTCCCTCCCTGACAGTGTTGCTCCACACAGTTAATCCTCCAGCAAATCTTGCTGGCATGTGTGTGTAATTGCGGTACATATCTGCAGTGGACAGTCGTATGAATGTGGCTGCGTTTGTGCAGCTCTTTATCGAACACATACAAATACATACATGCACACACAACTGCAGTAATGGTGACAGGTGTTTACAGAGGGATGCAAGAAAGGAGGGTAGCAGGAAGTAAGAAGACTGAAAATGGAGCGAGAGATTAATGACGGGGAAAAAGATCAATCTTCTTCCATGTACGTCGGTCAGCTCATTCTTCTCATTGTAGTTTATGGGACCTGTATTTGTGGTTTTCCTTTCCCAGCCAGCAGGCCTGTGTGGCCCCTGAGGAGGGACGAGGGTCATACGCTGCTAATTGAACTGACTCCGGCTAATGCTAAAAGCTCTCCAGTGGGAGTTGCACATTGGAGCGATTTCCTGATGTTTGCCGCATGTATTAAACGATTTATATGTAGCTATTTGATCATTTCAATAACTCACGCAGTTGGCTCACCTCATTAGTTGGATCCAAGAAGCCTGCTGGCCTTCACTGCCCTCTGCACTGCATTTTAAAGTGTGTGTGCCACTATTGATTTGTTGGCAAAACTGCTTTAACAGTTTATAACAGATAACGGGCAGAAAGTGAATTAGTTCTTGTTGAAACTGACACAAAAGCTTCCTGAGTTTCTCCCAATTTTGGATAATGGACAAAAGTGAATGACAGTAATTTAGGAGCAAATTAAACCAAAGTGGAGTGATCGCAGATAATAGGAAGGACAATTACAGTTTGGGGAAACAACATCCAAAAACAAGCTGTTTGCCTTGAGGTTGCAATCTAGAACACAGTGTTTCAAGTGGGGTCGCAGAAAAAAAACAGAATGCAATGAATGCAAATCCTTTGCATTCTACATTCAATTGAATACAGTACAAAGATGACTCATTCTACTCATACTCATTCTGAATTTTTCCGCTTTTATTCATATTTTGCACAGCAACAACTTTTTGTGGAATTCATCATTGTTACTGCAAACATTTCTGGATTTATTGTGAAAAGACCAGTGACAAAGGAATGGAATGGATAACCTTTTAATAAGCAAAATCAATGATGACATTGGTATCAATAAAATATAAATTTTCATCCCTCCCAGTGACCCCAGTAATGATTGTGTCTGTGCAGCCGAGCACCTGCTGATATCTCTGTTAGATAGAGCACCTGTGAGTCTCTAATCGCCTTTGTGAGGTTAAGAAAAGTATTTTTGATTTGGAAAGCTACTTGACCGCACCACTCCAGATATTGATCCAGTGTTCCACAGTTACCTGACACAAGAATAAAAACCAGACTGAAAGTTCAAGAATATAAGCGAAAGAGACTAAAACCACCAGACGTATTTAAGTCTTAAAGAAGTGCTGAGGCAGTTAAAGTGACTTCATGTAATATAACATGACCATTAACTATGAGTTCCTATCACATTTATCATGACCAGCTGAGAGGTCGTTTGAGGTTGTCGGGATGTTATATTTACATACGTACTTTTATGTTTCAGACGGTTAACAAAAAGGCAAAAAGGAGCTCTGTGGAGTCAGATTTTCTTTCAACTATCCAGATGAAAGTCGAGAGATCAGAGAAGTGACTCTGCAGCACTTCAGTGGACAGAGGATGTGTGTGTGTATGTGTGTGTGTGTGTGTGGAGGAGCTCACACACTGCCGCATGAAGCAGCCTTTAGGGGGGGCACTATATATGTTAATGTCTCTGAAATGGTCTCAAAGTGTGTCAGCACCTGAGAGGCTCACCTGAGTGAAACTTTCTAAAAACTGTTTCTTGAAGAAGAAAAATAAAAACGAAGCTTGATCAACAGACGAAAAATGCCAGAATGTATCAGAAGAAAGTGTGACTGCAGAATCAAGAGAGTAATAGTTCTTAGAGTCGGAGTTAAAAGTTTGTTTTGGGTGTGGGGGGACAGACTTCTTTTATTTTCTATGCTCTTGTTCTGATTCCTCTCTGCCAGTTGATGTGTCATCTGCTCTGCTCTTCTCAGCTTCTTGTTTTCTGAGTTTGTGTGTTTACATCTCTTTGTGAATGTGTGAAGCCACCAGAATAAAGACAGAGGGAAAAACAGGGAGAATATTAAAGAAGTAAAAACATAGGCTACAAAAGTCGTGTGCCTCGCCCAATCGTTAACTCTGGGTTTAGGTTTAGGGCTGGATGTCGGCACTCAACACCTTTCAGGTATCGACCAAAACAACCAAGAAGTATCGAAAACTGCGCCTGTCAAACGACACCTGCAGTCGGTTACTAGGTTACCAGTAATCATCCTTTGTGTGTTAAAGCATTTATTGTCACGTGAATCATTTGGGGCATGCTGCAGGTGTGTGTGTGCTAATTTTAGCTAGATTTTTTATTTGACTAAGAAAACCTAAATGCTGTGCAAATATTCTCTCATTTTACATGATGACATTATCCACATGGATGCCCTTTTTTCCCACATTGCCTCTCGTATGTTCCAACTCAGGCATAATGAACAGTTGTGTTAAAGCTGAAAACCTGTGCAGGCATTTCAACCCTAAAATTGATTAGCAATCAGTCAGGTGAATTGAAAATGTATTGTACTGCAAAGCAGAATCAATAATTGCATTGTTATCAATACAAACAATTCCCATCCGTACTCTGGCCGACTGTTAACAGAAGAGAAGTTGCTCCAACAACTGAAAATATCAATTAAACCCATTATGATAATTATCTTCCAGTCCCCTGCTCACGCCAAATTGCTAGATTAGTCTGCCAGTAAAGAGGTTTAATGGAAATGGCAACACTTTGGAGTAAATGACCCCTTACTCTTTGGTAAATACATACATTATGTTTTTTTTTTGGCATTGTTTCTCCAGTTTCCACAGTAAATCCAGTTTAATTTATCAACAGTGAACCCCCCGTCCTCCCACACGCACATGATCCTTTAATCATGATCATTTCATGATAACTGATTATCCTGTTATTCATAATTTAGCACATCATTCCTCAGTTCCACACAGAAATGAGCACTTTTCAATGCATGCGAGCAAACTTCTCACCTCGTCTTAGGTGAGGAATTACACTTTTTAGCTAATGGGTGTGTCATTTATTAGCAACCCAGGCACAAACACACATTAGTAAAGTGCTAAACGTCATGTTTTTCCCCCAGGGATGCTGTTACAGCGGGGAGAAAATGTCTTTCGCTGTAGTTTAGTGAGGCATGCAGGACCTGCTTGTGTGTGTGTGTGTTGTTGTGTGTGCATCTGCGTGTCTGTGCTCATTAATCCCCTTCCAATCGGCCATGACATGTTCATTAGCCTGCTGCCCGTTTGCATTGTTCACGCTAAGCTTCAGCCAGAGCTGCAGCATGTGTGTGTGTTTTTTCATGTGTGTTAGTGTGTGTGTGTTTACGTGCATGGCTCTTAATGAGCGCGAGTCCAGAGAGGAGACGCCTTCAGTTATTAGAAAGAAGAAGGAGCCGAATACACAGAGACAAGCCGGAGATAAGTGAGGGAATAAAGAGATGCTAAAAGGGTGAATGGAAGGAGTTGAAGTTTCCATTAAACTCATTAAACATTAGACGTCTCGCTAAAGATGAAACACACACACACACACACACACACGCACAGCCTCAGCATCCCACTTTGAAACACCACAGAGTCGCATCACAGCAATTTCATCACTCTGGGTTGATTGCTGTTTCATCTCATTTATTTCGGTTTCTTTTTTTGTTTTGTGTTGAGCCCACGGCAAAGTAAACACCACAGGTTCCATTGTGTGAAGTGGTTTAATATCCGAATGTCTGACTGATTTTCTTCCCTTTTCTTTTGTTGCTTAACAATGTGTCATCGATGCTTTTGATCAAGAAGAAGTCATAAAATATATTAGGGTAGAGCTTGTTTTGCATTTCTTTTGCAGCGTTCCAAAAAAACAAAAATATGAAAGGAAATTTGTGTTTTTGGGAGCTTGCTTCCCTCCTTTTGCAGCCAGGCTGACTCCCTGTCGGGCTCATACATCATCGTCTTATTCCCTGTTGCCTGTCTGCTCTGTTGTGATCTTGTTTGGTTGATGCATTGGTCCTTTAAACATCCCTGGTCTCTGCGGGACGCTGCTGCCGTGCTCTTATTCCCCACAGAACAACTCTGCACATAAAAAAAGGAAAAAAAAGTTGTTCTCAGTGCTGCTGCATTCTGGTCTTTTCAAGCTGTTTGAGGCTTCGGTCTCTGAGCTTTTATATACTGGAGAGCGATTAGTGCAGAAACAGTTATTTTGATTGACTGATACCAACCTGTGTGCATGGTGTTTGTTCTGCTTTTTTCCAGTGATTGAGTGGTTGAACATAAGTCACCCTGAAAATAATGCTGTCGGATTAGCTTTGTGGGTGGATTTTTCCTTTAAAGGGAATGTTAAAGAAATGCCCTAAAGCTGTGGTCGTCAGTTTTTTTTTCTTTGCAGAGATGGAGAGAAAATGTTGCTAATAGTTCAGGCTCGTGCTAACAGTAGCCAAAGGCTCACGGCTCACAAAGCTTTCGTCATTCCTTGCCGCATTGTAATACCGGCTAATCGCCGCCCAAGACGACTGTGATTGGTTTAAAGAAATACGAACAACTGCAGAGTTTTTCGCCCTGTAGCAGAACAAATATCTGGTGCAGACAAACCTTTCTGTAGCCAGATAGTTGTGGCTATTTGAGAACCTAAACCTCTTTCATGTCCTTCTAAAAACCCTAACCTTTAATCATAATTGCATTGCTCCTCTTTTCTTATTTCAGTCCATTTTCACTTATTCTTTCCACCTTTCCACCCACTTCTCTTTCATGCCTCTGTGTCCAATTCTCTTTTATTTCTCATGCCCTTCTCTCGTTCAACCTATTTCCCTGCTCTGGTTATGCTTTTGTTTTTCATCTCAGTTTACTTCAGTCGATCTCTTCAAAGCCCAATTGGAGTGCATGGAAGAGCAGGAGCGCTCTCTCCTCCTCTGCTTTCGCTTCCTTTCGTCTCCCCCGTCTCCCCCGTCTCGCTCCCTCCCAAGGTTCACATTTTGTGCCTTGAGTGACATACAAGGTCTCGTGAAGGTTGTCTTGTCATGTGTCTGTCTCTCAACATTTCAGGATGTTTCATTATTCTGCCTTTAAGGTGCACTGTATCAATTCGCTTTGCCTACATCCTCCAACACTCACACACACACACACACACACATCAGCAGGGTTTTGACTGCCTGAGCTGTTTGTGAAGCATAGCAGCAGGTTGTTTAGAGCCGCAAATGCCTCATTATGTAAGATGTGTTTACCAGATGCCAGTCTACAGTTTCAGTTGTCCTCTGCCTCGCTTTCTCTCACTCCGTCTCACTCTTTCACTTGCTGTAAGCAAAGCAGTAATTATGATTGTCTGTCTGTCTATCTGTCCATCTCCTTCTCTCTCTGTTTACCTCAGGTTCGCTCTCTTTTCATACTTACATCCTAATGTTACATTACATAAACTGGATTGACATCTCTCTTATTACATCACACACATATTCAGGCGCCAAACAAAGGAAGTCAGTTATTATGAGAAAAAAATGGCATAAGAATAAAAGGAATGTATAATATATAATCACCCTGATTCCAGATAAGTCGGGGCACTTTAAAAAGGATTAAAAAACAGAATGCAATGATTTACAAATCCCTTGCTACCTACATTTAATCGAATATATCACAAAGCAAAGACGATATCTAATGCTCAAACTGGGAATGTTTTGTTCACTGTATATAGCCTAATGTTTGCTTTTTATGTCTGTTGGCTGCATTAACATTGGTGGTGTTCATTTGTGAAGATTATCCTGCTGAACGAAACGTGGAAGCATCAGAAACGTTTGTTTGCCGCAGAGTTTATTTTCTCCAATGATCCAAAATCCAATGCAAAAATACCATAGATGAATTCTCAGTAGACTAATGGTGATGCTACTTTCCTGGTTGTCCTCCAAACTAAGGAGGCGCTCAATGTCTGAATTAGCAAAATCAGAGAATGTGTTTATTAATCAGAGCACCTACAAGAACATAGGAAGCACTAGCCGGGCGCTTTATTAGATTTATATACTTATATAAGCGGGAGGCACACAAACAGCGTCTCTCTCAGCCTTATTCTTGCCCCACTGAGTGGAATTAAGTTGTAAAGTTTTATTTACAACTCATAAATCAAAAAGCACCCAAAAAAGTGACGTCTGTCTGTTCCTCTTCTGATCTGCTGCGCACTCATCAGCTCACACTGCATTCATTTGGATTCAGGGTTGCCAGAGAATAAAATCAACAATATAAAATGGAAACAGCACCAGGCATGAAGAAGGTAGAATAACGCAGCACCATCATTCGTCACAGGGACGAGTTTCATTGGCAGGAATTCTTCCTGTTTATTTGTTGTTATTTCAGATTGAAAGCCAAAATTCAGTGTGTGTGAAACTCTTTCAAAGCAGCCAAAACAATAACTTTTAATGTGTTTAATTAAAGTTAACCACATAAAGGGAAAAGCAATGAACAGTTATATCAGTTATATCGGACACAAAATACGAGCTTAGTTTACAGAGTTTATTCTGGATCAGCTGTCTTGGCGAGGTGGCACTAATTATAGATAAACAAATTAACACTGCCAGGATTTTTCTTTTACCCAGCTCCCCCAAATTAAGTAATTTTATAAGTATAAGGTAAAGTTATAGGTATTTCTTTATTGAAAAAGGGACACAGATATACCTTTTGGTCCTTAATAAATCTTATTTCTATATGTGGTTTTTGCATATACACCTTATTTTTAGTGTATCTTGGGCTGTTTCAATGCATTTAACATAAAGGTCAGAATACGGAGAAGCTCCAAGTTTAGTGGCAGCTGGTTTGACCACAGAGATACGAGTGACAGCTGCTGGACCACAGTGTTTTTCTCTGTCAGGCCCCGAGCTTCTTGGGTCGACATAACCTTGGACGCCAGTTCGTGGTTTTCGTCTGTTTCAAAGAAGTTTAATAATTTTGACTGCTTTGTCTTTCTGTCTGTGTTTAGTTCTCGGATGATGAAATGGTAACACCACAAAAATTCAGGATTGCAATACTTTAATTACACATGATTAAGACGCATCATTCCAACCGTAAACATTAAGTTTATTTCTTAAAATCAATATATGTATCTAAGAAGTTCTAACTGTTGGCTGCTCTCCTTCCTGTCTTGTATGCAGCCCAAGCAGCGCACCTCTCTGTCTTCCTCCCTGGACGTCCAGAGGCCGGTCAACCACAGCTGTGAGCCCAGCGAGGTGAGCTCGTCCCTGGGCTACGCCAGCTTCAGCACCAGCCCCCCTGCCAGCCCTCCGCTCAGCCCCAACCAGGAGGACTCTGCAGGCTCCAACGACGACTGTCAGCTCACAGGTAGGACTCACGAACCAGGGAGAGGGATCGCTGTTACAGGCTGTCCCCCAGCCGGCAGTGAGAGTGAGAGTGATCGTCTGCTGAAACACTCTCTACCCTGACCTCTCGTCTCCCTGTGGAGGAGGATCAGCAGAAAAACAAATACCTCCTCAAGGCCAATATCACAATATGAAAACTCTTGATCTCAGGTCCCTTAACTGTCTGCTGCACCGACACAAAACAAAGCAATTAAATCAAAGTTGTCACTCAAGGTTGAAGAGATGCACATTATATATTGCAGACATCTAGAATGGTACTTTCCTCTGTCTGTGAACAGGGAGAACAATGTAGTTAGACTCAGAATGAATGGAAACAATTTAATCCAACATGGGGAATCACTGTAAAATCACATACCTCTTGTGTATATTTGCTGGCTGCAGTGAGCGTATGAGTTATTTCATTCCCATTCAGTTATGACATCAATAATGCATAAAGCACACATTCACTCTGAAGGTCAATATATTGAATGTCTGTATTATACTGTACCCTTGGCCTCATGGTGCATCAATTTCTTAGCGTTTGAGCTGAGTTCATAACGCTGCACAGGCTTTTCTTTTTCTTTGGCTCTCCTCCTTCACTCGGCCTCAGGTGCCTCAGTCATGTGTTGTTTAAACTCTTTCAGCCTGGAAACCAAATGAAACTTTAACCCCCTCGCCCTGGGTCCTGGGAAATTGAAATCATATTTCTACTCCTGTCATACTTGAGACCAGAGCCAAGAGGCACAGACCTCACAGCAGGCCCACAGCACATCTTACAAACCGCTGGGCTCAGTCAGACCCTGAGAGCTGCAACATGTGAGTCTGAGGGGAGTTCAAGATAACTTAAAACAAACTAGTCCCAGGAATCATTTGGAAGTCAGTGTTGTATAAATTTCCATGACTGGAGCCTAAAGATTTATGTAAGGAAGCACTGAGAATAATTCTACACAGAGTTTTGACCTTTAGATGAAGTCATGTGGTTGAGACAGATGTATGGCCGCACAACATGAATTATTAATGACAGACCTGCTGCTGTCTTTGCTATGTTGCATAGGGCCATGAAAAAAATGTCAGTGTTGAGTAAAGGTCTTGTAACTCCAGAAAGTAAAGTCCATATAAATACCTCGTGCTCGAAGTAAAGTATCTACTTACCGGCTAGTTGAACTGCTAGCTGGGAACCTATTAGTGCCAGTTAAGGTTCAGACATAGTTTCTGCAAACAGCCACAGACTTTATCACAAAATGCCATTTTGCACGTCTGCTTGTTTTGGATGATCTCGTCTTTTTTAAGACACATATCTGATGAAATGCAGCAGGATTTGCTGAAATATATTTCGGGAAGTCGAAAAGAAAATAAACAAAACAGACAAAATTCTTCTGGGCCGCCATATAAGAATGGAAAAGAAATGGTTAAAGTTGAACAGTGGCGAGACCTGCTAATCCACATCCATACCAGTAGGATGATGACGTCCACTGTGAACAAACTGTCATATAGTTATTGCACTCTGACAGTTTGTTTTATTAAAATATGGCTGTCACCTTTTTCTTGCTGTGCCACACAGTTTGATGCATTTTTCATTATTTTTTTTTTATTGTTTATTGGTGTTTTAAAGAATATAAATGCTCTTTAGGGCAAAGGCAATTCTCCATGGTAAAACCAGGGGTTTAAGCTTTTCAAGTTTTTTATTTCATGTCTCTATCTGCTTCAGAGGCGGAGAAATTAATTATTTAGGAAACATTGACGTTCTGTGCAGCATTTCAGAAAAGCAGCAGGTTTTGGGAGGTGGTTTTGAAACGGTGCTTAGGTTCTTAGATGCTAGTTCGGTTTAGAGGGAGTTTTTTAGTCGGACTTTGTTCTTCATGGGTTGACCACAAATACTGTGTTGTGGTGCTGAGGAGATCATCATTCTGGGTTGGTTTGATGGTCAATAAATGCACATTTAATGATCCACGATCCATTCCAGTTGGTGGATGTAGTGCACGATAATGTGTTTGGCAAACGGGGATAAAAATCAAAAAAAGAAGAAGAAGTTTGTGAATTTGAAAAGAAAATGGCAACCTCTTGATAAGCAACTAATTAACAAAAAAACCACCAGTAACAGGGAAGAGAAACATCATAAGTGGAGCATGTGCAGTCAGTGTGGTTGCTCTGTTTACAGGACATTTACGTCACACAGACAAAAGACAAAAGAAGAAGAAAGTATGAATTGGCCTTTAGTCACAAGTGTTCAACCTAGCTGCCTCGCTTACTATCATAATTAAATAGAAAATAAAGTTGTTCCTTAGGTGTTGCTTTTATAAAAAGGGTACTTTTCTGAGGTGAACTCTTCTGAACTTGTTTATTAGTTTCAAGTGTGTTTGGCTGGAAATTAGAATGCAAACAGGCACTTTCAGGATGAAACTCTAGCGGATATCTTAAAAACCAGACTCGGAGACATCAGGAGAAGATGCTCTATTAGTCCTGCTGGGAGTCCCTGTAACTGTCAGACCAGATGAAACACTGTTAGTTTCGTCTAATGACATCCCCCGCTGAGTTTCAAACTTCTCTCCTCCAAATGGAAAATTCCATGTAATGAATGAGGTGTTTTCTCTTAATGAGGGCAGGAGTCTCTACAACACTAAATAATGCAAACATGTCTAGTATCTACATGCACTTTTTAACATGGCTGTTTATTAATTTTTTTAGCATTACAAAGAACATTTATCAACCTCACATTCTCAGTAATTACAAAAATGAAATGAAAATACAATAAAGGGGTAAAATAATAGAAATAATAATAGAAATAATAATAATAATAATAATAATAATAATAATAATAATAATAATAATAATAATAATAATAATAATAATAAATACATTTGCAAAGCCCATGACTGTCACAGAGTTGACAGATATTATCGGCCAAAGGCCAAAACTTTTTTCCACAATATATAATGCAGAAAATATTGCTTGGTATGATGATAACGGTGTTAGCTATTCATTATGTTATTCTATTTTTAATAGTCAACAATTAACTCAAACTGAACAGTAATAATGTTAATTTAGCTGTTTATTTTATTCCTGTTTCTTCTTTATTTTCTAAGTTATTATTTATAGAATAGGCTGACAATGTAACACATTGTTTGTATAATGTTTATTAATGTTATATATTATTTAATAAAGTTTTATGTTTGAGAGAGTAGCCCTCAGGGTACGTTTACAGAGTGGGGAAAAATTGGTGCACAATCCACAAAAAAGGGTCTATTTTCATTCTAGTTAAAAAAAAATTACTATATTGGCCACGATATCAGTTATCAGTGAATTTTCCACCTATTTAATTAGTGTCGCCATCGGTACCAAAGTGTCTAACACTATATACAGACAGGTTATAGCACCAGAAATAGAAAAAAGAATATATTTTGTTAAAGTTTTCCTGCTTCACTTGGATACTGTAGAACCCCTTGGTATCCCCTGACCTTCATTTCCTTTGTGTCATCATTTGTTACCATAGCGATAAGATTCCTTGTTGTCATGGCGAAGCGGTGGCATTGGCGCTAGTTAGCTTGTGACGCGGTCGTGAATACTTCCTTCTCTCACCTGGGTTTCAGTTCAGCTGTCCCTCACACCCCGCTGCTACCAGGCTCCCACAGGGGAGGGCGT
>CAFUXE010000384.1:76302-88902 GCA_903364295.1 Serranus cabrilla | reverse complement strand
CACACACACACACACACACACACACATAGACATAAAACTGAATGAGACGTCTTCATTGACTATTCTCATTGAAGCATTGCCGTGGCGTTTATATAACAAGAGTGTGTTATTTCCCTCTGGAACCTACATAATGAATCTTGGGCAGGACACTGATGTCTTCTGAGGACAAAGACTGAGCAGCAATTATTGATCACAGTGTTTTTACTTTCAACACGTTAGCTTTAGTCACCGTCTGTCAAAATAATCTTTGGAAATGTTAAATAGTGGAAATTCTCTGAGGCCAGTGGCTCGATGATTTAGCCAAGACTTCCCCTTCCTGCACTGCTCTGTGTTGACAGTCTGTTTAGTAACTTTTAGATGGAAACTATCGTTCCTAACAAGTTATGACGTAACAAACATTTGACTCACATCAGCTGTTTCCTGTCTGACATGAAATAACAGTTATAAGTTGCCCAATTGAATCCAATTCCTGAAGACTTCTCTCCATTTCCTCAGTTTATGCCTTATGTCTTGTCATAATATTGGAGATACAGTTATTGTTATGCAGATGCAGTTTGTGTTTCCTGTCATACCTCCACGCTTTAAGTGGACAAGACTCATTGAAGAAAGGTTTAATAACAGGAGCCAAATTAACATGATCTGCCTTCATATTAATGACACTATTAAACCTTTATTGCAGCACCAACTACCCAGAAAGTGAACTGCATCTCAGTGGTGTTTTATTAATCCATTCCTAGTGATTAAAAGTTAATATTCATTGTTAACCAGATCTTAATTGTTGCTTGAAACATGGTGCCCCTGAGAGCTCCTGAAAACATTAAACCTGTTGACTCTGCATTGATTAAACAGCCAGCTGCTCATTATTACCGATTTTGCAAAGTGCATTTTAGTCTCGACCCTGCCTCACCTGACAAAAACAACTTGCAAATCAGGTGTTATTTGTCTTTTTTTAAAGCTTTGCTTCAATACAACCCAAACACACTAATAGTATATTATTGTTTGCAGCATTTGAAAAGTTCTTGTAACATCTGCCACAGGAAAACATGACTGTTGACGCAAACATGCTGCAACCTGAAGCACCAGAGGGGAGAGTGTCCTCTCCTCTGCTCTGTTTATTAGAATTCAATTTAAATCTCCGCTATCACTTGATTCACTGTAACAGTAACGGCGCCGTCAAAACACGTGAAGAAGTACATTTACGTTAGAAAATCATAAGGCACCTATAATTATGTGTACATTTATTTAGTGTCTCTGGCTCGCCGCCTGAAGCTGCAGCACCAGGAATAGATTGGCACCCATTTATTTTTTCCATTTAATTTTTTCTCTATTTCCCCCCCTCCTCCTTCTTCTTCTGCTACTCTGCTCATCCCTCCTGCTCTCTCTACTTATTAGCTTTATAAGGCCCATTGTGGGGTTTCCATGGTAACAAGTGGCTTACAGAGAGAGAGAGAGAGAGAGAGAGAGAGAATGAGAGAAAGAGGGAGTATATATGTATGTGGGTACAGAAGGCAAAGAGTCACAGAATTCAAAGGATGCCAGTGAAAAAGAGAGTGGGTGAGGGAGAGAGAGAGTCTAATGTTGCAGGGGGGGAGGAGGGGGGAGCGATGATGAACGAAAATCAGGAAAATGTAGAGAATGAAATGTGAGATTTCAGGGGGTTGGATAGAGAAATGAGGACAAGAAAGTGAAGGGAACACTTTTTTTTTTTTTGCCTGCACACCATAAAAGGTCTTTCCTTCCTCCCCACATTTATCTCTCTTCATATTTTTCTAATTTTTCTTCCTAAAAAATCCCGAACCGCTCTCCGACACCAAACCTAACATTTATACAATAAAATCTCCGGCCCTGCGGCAGAGTATGCAGGTGTCAGCCACCTGCGTGGGCAGCCGGATAAAAAAGAGGCCTATTTATAACCTGATCCATCACTGGTGCTGCTGTTGATGCTACGGAGCTACGCTTTACGTAATGTTGGACACTGCTGGAGAAGATATTCCCACAGTGCCCTCGGTGCAGAGTGCCAAGTGCAATGCGGTGTTATGCAAAAGCAGTGCAACTGTAGACACAGTTGTCCTCCATGAATTATGCAGTGCCCCCTGCGACAGTTACAAACAGGCACAAAACTGCAGGTCTGATTTTATTCATCTGGAAGCTTTTAAGTTGCTGGAACATTTTACAGCTTCTTACACAAACCACATTCATACAACATTGGTCTTATTCTCAGGTTTTTACAGATTTTATGTAAATTATTTTAAAGGTGCACTCATATAAGCAATGGGTCAGCTGATGCATGTAATGTAGCAGTGGCTGCTTGTATTGATTAACCCCAAACGTTATCACTTTTCATCTTTTTTAGTGTGTTTGTTTTGGTTTTACAAACTGAAACTTTTAGGGCTGATTCGTTTGGGAGCTGTTTGGTTCTGTATTTTATTAAATTTTTTCATGATGTCGAGTAACACAAAAAAGAATAAAAGTTATTGCCTGCAATTAAATGATATATTAGAATTAAATGATATATTAGAATTAAATGATATATTCAGTGCCTCCCACAGAATTAGATTTTGTTTGTAATGGTACATGAGATGAAATTAACAATCAACTCCAGACCTCCAGGTCTCAGAGCTGGTCCATCATTAAGAACCGCTGATTAAATGTGTTCAAATCATGTATGTTATTAACTACTCTTAGTGTGCTATTTATTTATTTTCCACTGCCCGGGACAATTAAACTGATGGCAGTGACAGCGGCGTGTGCTGTAGATGGGCTACAGCGAAACAATCTGGTCTAATGGATTCACACTGTACAGAAAATTTGCATTTATAGGCAGAAATTCAACTGTGGTGTTCTGTCAGGACGAATCTTTGAACAGAGGACAGGTTTGCTAGCTGCTTGGCTAATTTAGAGGAAATAGAGGAAGGAGGAAATACTGCAGCTCTATCCTCTGGCCAAAGCTTCAAATTTGGATTACTATTGAGGCTCTGGAGCCCATAAAATTATTTAATAGTTTTCAATTGTAAGATTTAAAGCTGTGTTTCTGGCTACCTGATGAATTTGACTCTAGTATTAATGCTCCTTTTAGCTTCGTTTTGTTCTCCTCCAACTCCCAGGGGAAATATCTGACTCTTTAGCTACTACGTTCACCATCTAATCGCTAACTGTGTCGTTTGGTGCTAAGCAGGTAGTTTACAGTTGGTTTATCTGAGCTTTTTCACTAAAAACAGCTGCTTCTGCGTAAACAAAGCTTTCAGAAAACAACATTTTCTACTATCACTTTACTGTTGATTACGACTGAAAAAGCTCAGATAAACCAAGCGTAAATACCTGCTCAGCACCAAATAACACAGTTAGCGACTAGATGGTGTTGGAGGAGAACAAAGCAAAGCTAAAAGGAGAGTGAATATTAGTCAATATTGCTTGCATACACATTAGCCACAGCTGTCGTCTCCTTTTGTTTGCTGCTTCTTCTCTTAATCTCCACATCAGGCACGGAGCAGTTTTATCTGCAGAGTTTAGCATTTCAAGCAGGTAATGTTTATTTCTCTGACTAACACACTCGGTTTATAAAATACTCGGGGATCTATTTATATTAAATGCAGTTTAAGTGTTTTCTGACCAATGAGCAATTTCTCTCGAGTTTTCTTAGTCAGTTGTGAAAAACCAACACTTCATACTCTTCATAATGCAAACGGCCGCAAAGGGGATCGATGAGCTTTTACAGTTAATGAGCCGTAAATGGCAAAGCGATCAACTGCTCTGTGTGTGTGTGTGTGTGTGTGCGGCACTGGCTATGTGTTTACTTGACAGAGTTAAGTTCATTAAACCTCCGGTGCTTGATTCAGCCCTTTGTTCTCAAATATCACACGCTCCACTTGTACCTTGACATCATCTCACAACTGCAATGCACACTCCTCTGGGCCGGCAGCCTGCTGTGCTCCATCATTAAGTCATACTCAAAGTCAGCAGTACCTTTGTTTGCAGAATCAGTGTGATACACACACACATGCACACACACTTCTTCTTGATTTTCCATCCCATTGACACCTTAGCTCTGTCCTTTCCTCATTGTTTGACATAATCACATTTGAAGCCATTTCCTTTTTGTGCCTTCATGCCAGCATAGCACAATAAACCTGCTATTACTGGCGACTGATATTGCCCATTTACATATTTAATTATAATCATAGCTTAACAGAAACAAGCGTGCCCGTATCGCACAGTTTTCTTCTGTTTCCCCACATTCTGCATGAAGCAGAAACAGCAGCAGCAGTGTGTAAATGTGCTCTCCTCTTACATAAAAAGGCAGAAATTTCCCCTGCTGCTCTACTCAGGTTGATGTGCTGAATGTGTGCCCCCTCTGTGCTGTGGCAGAAGGCAAATGTGATGAAATTATAGCTCTTTTCTCTGCACTTTTTCACTCGAGGGTGAAAGAGGATCAATCAAGAATGAAAACTCTTAAGTCAAATTTTACAGGTGAGAGACGGAAAAAGGTAGAAATTGTAGCTATTTTCCTGTGTGTGGACTTGGTTTCTGTGTGAGCTTTATATGTATATGTGCATTGTGCTGAGAGGTGAGGGAGGTTTTATCCTGTACATGCACACTTACACTGAGTTCATAAGACGCCTATACAATCTTTTGTAATCAGAGAGCTTTGCATTATACCCCCATCTTTATAAAGTGTTCATTCAATATGCTTTTTTCAAGCCATATTCAGTGACGTTGGCTCATATTGACGAGCTTTTCTAACATCCTGATGAGCAGCTCCCTGATACAGCCGGCTCACGGTCTTGCGCCTCGGACACTGCCAGTCTTTGTAGTAAAATGTCCTCTGCAAACTGTACCACCTGCAGAGATTTAGCTCTAATTAACACCACAGTTTCATTAATGAGCTTGATAGTTTTGATCACACATTCTGTGTGCTTGTTTCATTTAGTTTGCACCTCAGGCAATTGTGCTAACAAGGCAGGTTAAGTTCAGAAGGCTTCCTCTGTGCTGCGAGTTTGATTTAATTTGTCTAACACTTTGATTTACAACCACATACCTGTAAATCTAATGACATCCCCAACAGCTTCTGTTGAACTTTCCACTAAATGATCATTTCTTCATGCCTAGCAATAGCATCGTCACTATGAACATGTTAGCATCCTGATGGTTGCATTTACCTCGAAGACCTGCTGTGCCAAAGTACGACCTCACAGAGCGAGCAGCTGTAGGTGATGGTGAGTCATGTTGCACAGACTCAGTTTAAAATAACATAACAGAAAATTACAGTATTCAGTTAGATGCAGCAAGAAGGTAATCCTGAATTATCACATTCAGCAGCAGGTACGAGGAGAATATAGGGTCTGATTGGACAGAATAAAGTGTACAGACGTCACAATTTCAAAAGCTGCACACAGTGTTTGTCATGATGCCTGTGACAGGGATGGAAACTTCAGGACGTCCTGTCCCTAACAGAGGCTATTGTGTTGCATTGTAGAGTAGCGTGCAGCGCATAGATTCACTAAGCCCCTCCTAGCCCCTCTCAGTTCCTGAGACAGATCTCCAGGTAGCGCTGTACACCCCAGTGCAGCGGGACACAGCGAGCTAACCAGCAAAAGAAAGTCTGCAGATCCATGTGGAGTCAGGGCAGTGTGGGATCAGACCCCCGGTGCTGGGGTTCGCTGAATTTGAGTTGATACAACGACTAACAAAAGGTCCTCCTTCAGAGCTGCTGACTGCTCTCCTCCCGGTGAGGTGGAGCACACAAATTGTAAACAATCCTGCAATGCAGCCGCTGGAATCTGATCCTACAAATAGTATAAAACTAATAATATTAGTGTAGCCTTTTCTTTATCTGTAGGAATGAAACATCTTGTTTAAACAGAGTTAATAGACATGCAAAAAACACCAATCAAACAAAACAAAAAATCAAGTATTTGGTACTGCTCTAAAGAAACATATTTTGTCAGCAATCAATGTCCAAAAACTTTTAAAAAAAAAATTGGATCTGTCACTGTGCATTTTGTCCAAAAGTGTGACAACCAAAAAACATTCAGGTGCAAGACACAACACATAAACTGCAAGACACACACTAAGTCCGTACACTACTATAGGCTCCAGCTATACTGTAGCACTGAAGAAGATCCTATTGTCTTTGTCTAATTAGAGAATAAACTGTAATCTGCTGCCTGTAGCAGTGTGCAGACGTCTGTTGTGTCTTTCAATAAAGAAAACCAGAACAAAGCAAAAATAACTTCACATCCTCCAGACATACTTATACACACATGCAGCTGAGATGCTCCTACTGCTACAAACATAGATACACACACACATACACACACAAACACACACAGTTAATCAGTGTCACTCTCATCACATTTAACTCTCACTGTCCCTCTCTGTCTCACACACACACACACACACAAATGGAGTTTCCATGACGGCGGTGAGAGACCGCCGTCACTCCCGACTTCAGGAGACTTCAAAAATGGGTTACTGCGGGAGACAAGCCAGTTGCCGTGGCAATATACTCTGCGTACTTGATTCAGGAGTGAAAGTATGAATTCAATATCTGCAGACTGGCCCCCTCGCCGCCCCGAGGCTGGTTTAGATACAAACAGGCTATCAGACGTGAAGTAATGTTCTCAGCAGGGAGTCCGTCTCTCTCTCTCTCTCTCTCTCTCTGGGAGGGGAGGGCTGTGTTAGTGTGACACTGTGGTGACAAAGAGACAATTAGTTACTGTAAGTCAAGCTGGGATGCACATTCACTCACAAATAGCAAAAATACTCCTCATCACTTTAATCTTGGATGATAAGCAGGAGAAAGTTTTACTCAGCATCAAAATAAATGAAATAGAAGAAGAATTGAGAAACAGGTTTGGCAGCTACTTGTACTCTTGAACAATAAATTATTTATTACGCAGTTCATATTACATGCTAATAAATCACATTTACTAACAAAACAGTTGTTAAATTGTTGTACTTAATCCACTTATCTGCCCAAAAGTCTTGAATTAGTGTAAAATATTTGGTAAATGTATTCCACTTTTACTCAGAATAATCAGTGCTATTTGCTTGTGTTAGTCGATTAATTTGGTCTTAGCTGACAAAGATTTTAGTTGTTTAGTAACCTTTTAAATACTTTTTACATACTGAATGACTTAGAAACAAATTAGCACATCTCTGTTAGTGCTTTTGCTTTATTTCATTTGTGGAGAAACTCAGTTTTACAGATCTGATGACTAAATCAACTAATTGATTAGTCATAAAAATCATAACAGTGTTATTAAACTAAGAATATCTTTACTTTTGGGAGCCGACTGTTTGCAATTGAAAAAAAGTGTGCTATAAATAGTCACTGGGACTAATAAGGATTGAACTGCATCATTTGATATAATTGAACCCCATTTCCCCAGTGCTACTTCATGGTGCCTTTAAGCCTTCAGCTAATGACTGTGACATTTCCAACAGCACTTGAAGGCAGCACTTTTCATGGCTCTCCCATGTAATTATTGAATATCCTGTTGCCCTTACACGTTCTCGAATCAGTCAATCAGAATTTAAATGATTTCCTGTCACCACCAGAGTCCTACAGCACCATCTTGATTGTAGCTTTGTTAGCATAGCTTAGCGCTAACCTAGCAGCAGCTTAGCGCCTGAAGCTCAGGGAGCTGATAATGATTTTTTCAGGCCTGTGGCACTGAGGAAATAGGGTTCAGTCTTAAATCTCTGCGATGACTGACAGCTCAGATATTACTCTGTAGTTTTTAATAACAGTCAGTGTGGACCCACAAGAGACGGAGCGATGAACACGGTGCTATCAGTTGTTTGGATCGTCTCCCAGCCCCTCCTGGTAACACACAAACAAACACACACACTGAGGAGAAGAGCCCAGTGTGTGAGAGGTGTTTGTGTGTATCTGTATTTATGGGGTTTGTGCATCCGTCTGCATTCACAGGTTCACAGTCCATTTCCGCCATTTATCTCAAAAATGGAGAAAACGATGAAGCCAAGGCAGTTTTATCTGCACAAGGCGATTAAATTGCTTTGAAAGACAGAAAGCCATTATTCGATGTATATAAGGGACAGTAGAAATGGTACAAGTGGGGTTTTTAAAAAGTGGGAAATAAAAATGAGCTAAAATAGAACAAAACAAATCAGTAGTTTAGATGTTACAGTGCATGGTGAGATATGAATAGTCCCGAGCTGCAGTGGAAACAGGAAAGTGTTAAGCCTTGATTTAAAAGAACTGAGAGCTGGAGCCGCTCCCAACGTTTCTGGGAGTTTGTTCCAGATATGCAGTGGAATAAAAACTGAATGTATTTTGGCTGTAAACCATTCAGTGCTTTACAAACCAGCAGTAGTAGTAGTAGTAGAATCAATTATTTGACACACAGGAAGTAAAGATCTCAGAACTGGAGTCATGATTCACCCTTCTGGTCTTTGTGCCGCTGCGGGCTGATCGACTAGACACCTGTAAACACAGCATTACTGTAGTGAAGCTGCTAAAGGTCTTTCTAAATCCCACTGAGACACACAGTCAGTCCTCTTACTCTGGATTTATTATTAAGGTGCTACGAGGCTGATTGTGCCATTGTCCTAATGGGAATTTTGAGACTTAGTTCCATCATTTCTATTAGTTTATGGTTCTTAACATGAGCAACTGAAGCCAAACTCTGACTTTTAATACTTTCTTTGCTTCCACATACAACTAATGATGTTTTATACTTGTTTTTGGCACATCTAATAATTGATTTGATTGGTCATTGAGTCATGCAAGGTTGGTTTTTCTTAATCCCTGAGAGATATTCTTAAGGAGTTTTCAGGGCCTGTTCAACCCAGATCTGGTCTGTGACTTGCTTGGTACCAAGGTTCTCCAATTAAAATCAGATTGGTGATGCAAGGCTGAATATTGTGATCGTCCTAATGGGAATTTTCGAACTTAGTCCCATTATTTCTATTGGTTTGTGGTTCTTAACAACTGAAGCTGAACACTGACTTTTAAACCTTCTTCTGTGTGTTCAAATTCAATGCTGGTGCTGGTGGGAATACTGGTAGATCCAGTAATTGATTTGTTGATCATTGATGTTTTCTAGATATGGTAGTGTAGCTACGTAACTGTGTACATCACTACCAGGTTCCCTGATTATAGATTTCTTAGAGATAAACTGCAAGAGAATTTAACCTGACAAACAACAGAAGACCTGGTCTGTGACCTTGTTTGGTTCCAAGGTTCAGCCAATTAAAATCAGATTGAAATTTAAACGATTTCATGACCTTCACTGAAATGTTGAAGCCCCACTTGTACTGGACTGTTTTGCGGTTGTTTAGATGTAATGTCCTCCAGTCTCCACTCTCTCCTTCCCCTCCCATTTTGACATTTAGCCTCCAGCTCTGTATCCCCACTCTTTAATTTCCCTCCTTCCTGCCCCCCTCTGTCATTCACTCCCCATGCTGTCACTCTCTTATTTCTCCAGCCACTTCCCCGTCTCCCTCTCTCTGCCTGTCATTCACTGTTATATGCTCAGCAGCCGCCCCCTCACTTCCCCTCAGCCGCGCTGCTATTCGACAAGAGCTCCCCAGCTTTTCAGTTACGCTGTATTGCTACAGTTTGTCTCTCATCACTCATTAGCCCTCCACCCTCTCTATCTCTGCCTTTATCACCTGCTCTACTCACCACCTCTCCTTTTTATTTAAGAATTCACCTTTTATACTTCCTCCCCTTTTCCCCCATTTCCCCTTTCTCATCTTCCTCCCTCCTTGTCTCTCCTTCTTCTTCCTCTGGTTTCTTTCTGTTCATCCTAAAGGTGGACAGGAAACCAGTGGTGACCACTGCAATTAAGGCGAAAACATCGTTTTTTCATGCACTGGTTCAATTCTGAGTTATTGGGCTATTTTTCTCTGTTTTTCTATGTGTTATTACAGAATAGTGAAAGGAAAAACATCCAAACAAACATTAAGGTGTATATTTTACTTTATTTTCTAGATTTCTCCTAAATTCACTAAAAGTTAGCGTCCTTATGCAGCGTGTAGTCTAAACCTCGACATCTCAGAAAGCTCCCACTCTCCTGCACAATATTCAGTGTTATACATGTTCTGTATTGTTGTTACTATGAACTTGATTCAATATTTTGTCTTAAACTACAGCTACAGACACCAAACTGCCCTTTTTATTATTTATTATTTGTCTGTATATCATTCATACCCTGATTTATACACCATTTAGTTCTTAAAATATGAGGAAAATTGATTTTTTTATGACTTTTGTATCTACTTTATTGGGAAATAGAATAATAACATTGAAATTTTCTTTATCCAATGTTTAGATTTATATTCTGTATGTATATTTTCAAAATACCGCATATTTAAGGCGTTGCCACCTCGTTTGCACACCTAAACAAAACTTATAATGCAAAAAAAAATAGAAAACTATGTCAGTAACAAAGTGGGAAGGTTTCATGTTGATATCTGTAAGTTGTAGTGTCTCCCTTAACACGATTCTTGCAGTATGTGTGAAAAGAGGATTCACCCTTCTGTCATCAAGTATATATATATATATATATATAATATATATATATATATATATATATATACATTTCTCTTTGCAGATGTGTTTTCCCTCAGCACTGACTGAGAACTGTTGACATTTTATTTCACCCTCCACTCACTTAATCTTTTTCTGGATTTATACTATCTGAGAGGCTTCATTTAGACTTGAGATGCCTTTTTCACCGCTCTGGAATTAAACCGCTCGCATTAGAGAATAATTTCAGCGGAGCTTTACTTTACAGGCCAATATGAGTCAGTTAACGACTAAAGCTGTGTCCCGGTTCAATATGGCATACTAATTCTAAACATTTCTAGTATGAAGTCTGTTCATAGTGGAAATAAAGTACACTAAAGATCGTCAGTATTTGCACTAAAAAACGCAATGCAGTGCACAAAGGGATGAATTAGCTGCTCACAGCTGCAGAGCATTAAAGCAAATTGCAGAAGGCGAGCGAGTCAGCTGCAGAAAGATTTTAGAAAACAAACAAAAAAAGATATGAAATGAAAACACTTTATTTTTTATCTTTGTGAAGTTTAATTAGCAGCGATACCCCTCGTTGGATTGTTGTTTGCACCTTTATCGTGACGTCCTGACACACAGCGCAGGTGTAACTAATAATGTTAAATACGCTGCGTTCCATTCAGGTGAACCCGTTCCTGTCCTCCGATACTCTGCATGCAGCCTCCCTGTCGGCTTACTGACGTCCCTGAATGGAACAGAGCCGCCTCTAATGTCATCAGTCACAGCTGTGTTTTTACTGCTGTGATGAAGTTAAAATATCTGCTGTGAAAAAGGTTTATGACGTCACTGCCTGTTGGTTCAAAACAGTGAGGTGCATTGATTTCTTATTTGTTACTGCAAAAACAGCACACTATAGTACATGCAGTTTAAAATGTGGTAGATAAGATAGTATGGAGTTGGTACTTACTTTTAAAAAGGCTGTCCTCTTTCTTTAGTCAGTAAAGAGCTGCAGCACATGATTACATGAGCTTTGAGCCACTATCATTGCAGATTAAGAACTGTTCAAAATGTCCTCTAGACTGACCATTTCAACCATTTTCTGATCATTGTTTGTCTGCATAACTGTGACCAATTATATGGAAGCAAATAGGAGACATAATTATTAAAATTTTTAACAGCCCCTGTATACGTACGTTAGAAATGAATCACCACTGAATTCATAGCATCAAGTATTTTATATTTATTTAAATTCTTTGTTCTGGTTTCACCTCTTGGAAATTAAAATATGAAATGCCGTGATTTCCAATCTACAAAGCTGAATTTGAATATATACGTAAATATATTTGTGATTTTTGGCTAGAAGGAAGGAGGACTCAAAGTT
The DNA here is from genome assembly GCA_903364295.1 of Serranus cabrilla. Classification (NCBI taxonomy): domain Eukaryota; kingdom Metazoa; phylum Chordata; class Actinopteri; order Perciformes; family Serranidae; genus Serranus; species Serranus cabrilla. The sequence goes on along the minus strand of CAFUXE010000384.1, from coordinate 77,035 downwards.
GTCTTTAGTGCAGTTATAATGACATAATAATATTAATATTAATATTAATATTTATATTAATAATATGTTTTTAAAAATAAACAAAGAAAAAAAGTCAAATTAAATGTTATTTACAGGTAGTTTCATCCATTTATTTTAGGTGAAATGTAGTTGAGTGTTATGAATAAATCACTATTTTAAGCTTAGATTTGGTTGTTTTTTCATACAGTGTGCATTAGAGGATATTTAAAAACCTGTCAATCATTTCTGTTTTCACAGTTTTTGGCGATGATAAATTATGTAATTTTGACTCTGATTTTTTCTACTTTTTTAAAAAGACAACATACCTTTAAATCCGTCGGTGGATTGTGGCGTTCGGAGGGTTAATGTCTGTCAAAAAGCTTTTAAAACAAATGTATTCTTAGATTTTTCTCTAGTCTCATCATCTGCAATCAATGCATTTAAATCTCTGTAGCAGCTCATTTGTTTCTTTTGTGTGCATACGGTAATGTCCATCAACAGGCCACTTAAAAACCAGCAGAAATACTGACTGTCCTCTCCCAGTGCTAATGCTCTATAAAGGTACTTGGTAAACCTACACTGCATGTAATATGCTACTGCATGCATCTTAAACAGCTGGAAACCCCAGTAGAGCTGAATTCTAAGTACGTTTTTCTATTAATAAACGTAGTGTTTAGATACATTGAATAAAAGCTCAATTTCAGATCTATTTCTCTCCCACCCACTCTCTCCT
>CAFUXE010000384.1:46190-73976 GCA_903364295.1 Serranus cabrilla | reverse complement strand
GCAGTTTTGATTACAAGACTGCATTAATGTGAGTGTGGATAGACTCTGTTCCTATTTATTCAAGTGACTATGTGATTATGAGACTGTAGAGAGTATGTCTGCGCATGTGTGTGTGTGTGTGTGTGTGATGCTTATCAGTGGTGAGATTGTTTACATGGCCCGGTACACAATCTTAACACACAGTGACAGGGAACAGAGAAAGAAAGGTCTCGGCTCGACACACACACACAAACACACAGTATTAATAGAACACAAGGCAACAATGTAGAATATTATTACTATTGTATTATAGTTTGATAAGAAGATGACTTAAAAATAAAACCAGATCCTGAAAAGTCGTTTGCAGGTTTCAGATGTTTGTGTTTGAAGATCAGTCAGATGTCATTTTTACCTCATGATGGAGTTTCATGCATGACATTAAACATCATGCCGGCCCGTCTACGTGTTCTAACCAAATGTTCAGTGTTCAGTATAGTTGTGACATCACAACCTTACAGGAGTCCTGTTGGCTCTTTTAAAGACAGTTTCTGAATACAGACTTCTTCTCTATCAACATAGCTCCTGGACCTGCTGCTTTTGCTCCTGGGCAAGTGGTTTGAGTGATCCGATCACAAATGCGTCTTGGAGCCTGTTTACATGTGTTTAATTTGACCCCTTAAGATCCGATCACACAAGACACATTTTAAAACCAAGGGAAATATTCATGCTCCACTATGTTCACTAGCTAGTTGCTAACTTTAGCAGTCTATCATTTGGTGCTTGGAAGTTAATCAGAAACATTTTTTGATATACTTTGGTGAAACTGAGTTGAAGCAATATAAAGGTATAAACCAAAACAATAAGATAAAAGGGGTTAAAAGGCTTTGTAGAGCTGAGTGGTTTGGGATACGTCTGCCACCATGAGCAGCCCTTTCACATCACACATAGACGCCTGTTAATCATATAAAAGTGGTGATTAGAGCAGCCATCTGTGCTTCAATCTTCCGTTGCTACCTGTATGATTCCCTCCACCTGCCTTTCTGTCTCTCCTGCTTAGTTTACACCTCTACTAATCACCCCTAACTCCATAAATTTGGCACTTAGTTTGAGTCACAGTTTGTAAAGAGCCCTTTTTGTGAAACTATAAATAAATAAGAGCAGGGCTGTTCCCCCGAGGAGCCGAGTTATAACCTGAATCTCACTGGAACGTTATACAAGACCGTGGCAAAGGAATAACTCTGAGTTGAGGATTTATCATTATGACTTTGTGCAGCCGCACTGCTCTGCAGAAGTGTAATAAATACTCGTGGTAGAATCAGAATAGATAATTCACTTCTTATATGGCATCTAGTATCATGAGGGGTACATCTGTTAAACATGAAAACAGGGTGTGACCTCAGGTGTAACTTGTTTGCAGACGTGAACACAAGCAGACACAAAAACTGACAGACGAGTAGTCAACCACTTAGAAAACACACACACACACGCACACAGACGTGCATCTAGAATTACACAAACACTTATATACAAAGAATCAAAAGAAGCTTTCAGCGGCTTATCTTTCACCCCACTGCACGCAGACATTGAGTGGGCCTCTGAAAGCATCCCCTCAAAAAAAAAAGCCCACTCAATGGTGTAAGATCGTCTGCCCCGATGAGTTCATGCACACACGCACGGGTTCAGACACCCAAACACACGCTTTTGCACCCAGACAGTGAAGCAGCAGAGGTGTAAAATCCAAGTCAGGAGTTCTTTTATTTCTCCCCGGAGGAACAAACAGCTTTTCAACAGGGAAGCAGAAGATGTATTACCACGTTCTTATCTTCCTATTTGCAGCTTTGGTTGTTTTGCAGTATTTTTTAAGCCCCATTGCTTTCCTCTCCCTCTGTTCTGTTGTGTACTAAATTTTGCTCTACACTTTCAAATATAATTGTGCGCTTTGTTTGTGCAGTGAGCGTAAATGTCTGATCTGTCTTGTTTTTCTTGTAGAGCAAATTCATTAGCTTGTATCGTTGTTGTGACAGGACCATTTTATATAAATCTGGGATTTAATCCTAATCAGCCATTGTTTTTCTGTGTGTGTGTGTGTGTGTCCTCCGTGCAGACGACCGGCCGTACCAACAAGACCCGCCCCCTCCTCCCCTCTGCTCTTCCTCCTCATCCAACGCTCAGTTGGAGGATCGCAGGAAGAGCCACATCCCAGAGGAGTTTGCAGGCCTCCTTCATGGATCTTCCCCGGCTTGTGAGACCCCTGATACGCCTTACCACCTTTACACCCCCAAACCCCGAAAATATGCCTCTACGGACGTCCAGAGCGGCCTGCTGCAGACCCCCGAGTTCAGCATCGTGATTGGAGGAGGACCCTCTCAGATCTTCTCCAGAGCAGCGAGCGAGTCGTCGCCTCAGAGGACTGCCAACGAGCCGCAGAAGCCACAGGTGGTGTACCGGACTATCTTCCACACGCGGGTCAACCAGGACCAGGCCCGAACCAGGAACTGCGAGCAGGTGGATCCACCTTGTGGCTGGTCTTCGCTGGGCCACCCGCCCTCCTACTCCTCCGGTCACAACGGGGAAGTTCCAGAGTTACGGGCGATCCAAGCAGGAGGTGTCCCCAAAGGCTGTTCATTAGGCGCTGGCTACGAAGAGCGGGCCTGCACCCTGGGGAGGATGAGGTCCATGCCCCGGAGTGTGTTAGACCTGCAGCTCTCCAAGTCCCTGTCCAAGTCTGACTCCAACCTGGTTGCTGTATCTCCCATACAGGTGAGTTACTGATAACTTGTCTCAGCTTCTTTCTTCTTCCCATCTAAAATGACTCATTCTGTATGAGATGAAAGCATAAAAGAGAGCATGATTTATAAAGTAAAGCATTTATGTTGCATTACAGTTAAAACTTCAACACTTCTTTTTTCTTTTTGCTCTCTGAGACACTTATGTAAGAGACCAAGGAGATCCTAAAAGGCTCTTTTAATAAAACTTATATAAAGGCTCTTCTTTTTTTTTTTTTATAAAAGTTGGGGTCAGCACCAAGATCTCAGTCAGCAATGAGAGCAAATGCATTTACTGTAAGTATTCAGTTGTATAAATTATGCAGTCATAGTTTGCATCTTGCTGTATCATGCAGAGTGACTACAGAAACAGCACAGAAACCAGTGCAACCAATTAGATAACTCACCAATCTGGGCCACAGAGCTCCCTGCTGTGCGGCACATTTTATGAAACTTCTTGTTTAATTCATTGTAAATAAATCATAAGCTAAATACATAGTCTGTTTGATGAAAAATGCTTCATTATGGATGAAACTTTGATGAGCACCGATAGGAACCAGTTTTTAATGCTCGGTTGTCCAAAATTTTAGGATTAAAATAGTTGGCAACTTCATCACATTGTCCATAGTTTTGTTATGCTTGGATAACAAATTGTTGGTTTTTGCTTTTGTCCAGGAGGAGCACGGCTGGGGGTCTGGATCTCGTGGCCAGGGGCCTGGAAGTCCCAGCCCAGGGGAGGCAGCCAGCCCGGGGGGGAGACTGGAGAGAACGCCCTCCTTCACTGCAGAGTGGGAAGAGGTGAGGAGGGGATTTTTCCAGACATGTACAGCTTTTTACCAGATGTTTCCGATCAGTTGAGATATGAGAGAAAAGTTGTCGATCGTTATCGTCGTCTTTTCATCACTCATCAGTTCCTTTTTGCTGTGACACGACATGTATTTCTGTCTGTTATTAAATCCTTTGCATTGAAGCGTCTCTGCAGGGGGCAGCGGGAAACCTCTGCACCCACAGCATCCTTTAGTTTCTCCTCCCTTTGAAATCCGCTCGGCTACTACAGTGCAGAAGGAGAGTCGGTGCTAATTTAACATGCTCCTGCATTGATTTCCTTCTGTAACTTGCACTGGAGCTGCAGGGAAGAGCAGATATAAGAAAGAAAGCAGTTTCTGTTACAGAGGGTCGAGAGCGGAGGTCGAGGATGCTCCGTGTTTGGTCTCGGTCTGTTTGTGCCTTCGGCTGCTTTGCTATTAAAGGCTCTTTGACACAGATGTGATCCATTGACTGGACGCCATTGTTGGATCTCGCCTCTTTATAAACACTTTGGGTCACAGCCACGTTAGCTTCTGCTCACTGGTCGGCATTCACACTGCAGACAATACGCACAATTATGTTTGTTTAAGTTTGTTTGCACCCTGAAAATGAAGCGTCTCACATCATTTCTTTTTTACAACACTGAGAATGGCTTAATTAGTATTTCTATTTTTAAAATAATGCTAATGCATGTGAGTAAAAGTACATTCCCGTCCACATTTGCATGTGCATGTTCATTAGTTCCCTAACACAGCTCATAACTTGCTGATGGTGATGAATTACCACATGGAATTTCCCATGATTCCCTGCAATTAAGGTGACCTTTCCTGTTTAATTGCATGCTACGGGAGGATAAGAGGAGATGGCTTCAGGGAAGCTGTGGAGTGATATATGGGGATTTCACAGGCAAAGATAACAAAGTTGCTGTATTTGCTGCACATGCTGAGGAATAAGTTGCTTTATTAGCACGAGGAGAGTCACGGGGGACGTCGTACTACAGTCAATGATCTGAAGATATACAAACTCATTAGTGCTACAGGCATAAATAAGGTAGTTTCTGTGTGTTACAAATGTGTGCTTTAATCTGGCTTTACCTTGAAAATTGCTGATGTAGGTTGTTTGTGGTTATTTGGATGTTAATTAACCGCCTGCAGCTAAATGTTGGTATGATGTGTTCAATGTAGACAGCTACAGTGATGAAGGAACACTTAAAGGATAATTCCACAAAATAATAACTTGGATCTTATATTTGTAGCTTTCCTGCTGATATAACAGAAGGTTGGTGCCAAATCCTCAAACTTTTAATGAGTGGGAGGACGAACGGTATAAGTGGCCACAAATAACATACAGGGACATTTATAACTACTTTGTGTTGTGTCTTTAGAGGGTGGATGGCTCTATGAGGCACAAATATAAATGCACAGAGCCTTTTCAAAATCTCCTCAGTGGAAAATTATCAATATACAACATGGAGGACCTGCTATTTATGAGGGCTGAATAAGTGGCCTCAGATAATGTACTCTGGCATATTCAGCTACTTAGCTACTCTGTGGCAAAACATATTCTGGCCATTTAATAAATAGCCTTAAAAAGGCCCATGTGAAGAATTTAAATCAGTTTAAATTTACACTATGTAAAGAATGTTTTCTCTGCAGTACTGAAGCCATTTTATCCATCTATGCTCTCTTCAAAGCCACCAGCCTCCTTCGTCAAAAACAGCAATTTTACATGACATAACATAAGAGTTGCTGTTCCACTGCTGCCTTGGTTGTTTGTTAGTTACAATATCACAAGGGAACTAACTGATCCAACTGATGGTTTTTGTCAATGGAGTCTGGTGTTTTTGAAGAGGTCGTAGATCGATATAATGGTTTCAGTTTCCTGTCGGTAAGTGCTCTCTGGCAGCAAGATAAGACAGTGAAAATGTTCCAAATATAGCCTACGATTGAACTGATATTGATTTATTAGGTGCTCCTTTTTTTTGGGTGGCTTAAATCCATACATTGCTGAGCTTCTGAGTAAGTACTCCTGTTTGTTTCTGCACGAGATAATACACTGACTATGGATAATATATCATATAACCATTCTTAAAAAATCTGAACAATTCCTTAATGTATCTATTTAAAAAAAAAAGCAAAGTGGTATTTGCTAAATTGAAGTCGAAATTACTTTAGCTGCTCCAAATAACTTGCTACTTACTGCTACTTCAACTGACTCAATGGAAATTACACCCCTAATAACTTCTATGGTCGGGCCCTGAGAAAAAGGTGGATAGCTGGTTCTTGATGCAGCATTTATAAAGTAGTCGGCTGATGATTCTCTGAGTTTCTTATCTGAGAAACACATTATATAAAAAGAATTACCTGTTGATAAATGCAGCTGTAAGATATCCTCTCTTCTTTGAAATCCAGCCACAGTTTGGGCTCTATACTCCATATTGGTCCATGTGTACTTTGTGTGCAGTGACATATGCAAAGTTTGGCTGCTAATATAAGGGCGCCGTCACGGCCTGCCAGCTTGTACACAGTGTTTGCATCTGTCCGACCCGGCCCTTTAAACACTGGTTCCAGACCAGTCGCAACAAGGCCGGCTCTGTGTGACCTGCGGTGAGCCAGCAGTCCTGACAGGTGGATGGATGTGCAGGTCGCATAGTTCAGTGGTTAGCATCAGGTCCGGGGTCAGGGATGACCGGTCGACAGCCAGCAGCCAGACTCTAATGAAGCCACTGAAGCTCCCTCAAATCAGCCTCCCTCTCCCTTCATCTCTGCTCTGTCTGTACGTTTCCTGATAACATTCCCCCCCCGCTGCTGCTCCTCCATGCTTTTTCAATTCACAGGGGGAATGACTGACATTCAGCGCGCTGGCTGGCGTAATGATCATGTTATGTGACACTTGAATCCAGAAATAGGGGGTAGCCTTATTACTGGGAAACGACTTTCCCTTGAACATGCTGTACATCTCTCTTACTCTGGTTCTGTCTCTGCCTCTCTCTCCCATTTGTTCAGATTGACAAGATTATGAGCTCCATCGGGGCCGGAATAGGCAGCGGATTGGACATCAAGGAGGACACCGCAGGTAAAATACACACAGTATGTATGTGTCGGCATGTGAGTAAATCTAACATGGAGGATACGTTATTTTTATCACAACTCAGGTTTTATTCTAGTAGTTCTGGCCCTCATTTCTATTGGTTATGATGCTTACCAAAGTAATGGTTTTACAATAAAGTCCAACAGGGCAAGAAACAAGCAGCCAGCTTATCAGACAGCCAACAGTTGGAGTAGCTGGCCGCCAACTGGAGATCTGAAGAAAAGTGTTGGCTGCACAGATTTTTATTTAAGGGCAAAGGTTACGTTTTTTTGGACAGTCCTCTAATCTTTGCTTTTTTCTGTCAATGATTGGTAATATGACCTTTTTTAGGCTTCTGACCCAGAGACATTTGCAACTGTTTTTTCCCAAGAAAAAAGACGCTTGATTTTAAGTGGTCACAAGCGAAAAGGGTCCAGAACTTGAACCCGCGGTCCTCAGGAGCAGCAGAAAGTCGAGGTCCAAGGTCTTTATGATCTGCCAAACCATTTTCTGGAAGCAGTCGTTGGCAGCGAAAAGTTTAAACTTCAGGCTCGCTCCAACTGTCTAAGAAGGAAAGAAGGGAAAACAAACTCTCAACAAGTTAGAATAATGATAAAATAAAGTAATATAAATTAGACAGTAATTGGGATTAATAATGTTAAATGTATGTGCATAATGACAGGTAATAAATAAATGGAGACATGTAAAGAGGAATGTAGTAATGCACTATATATGTGCATAATAAACGTAAGATAAATGTGCAGAGGTGAACTGTTGGAAAACAGTATGTATAAAAACAGGTAAAGTGAGGATAAAAACACATAGATGGTGATGGGATGTGGAGGGATGAAGTGACACAGACCACAGTGCAGTAGAGAGAAAAAAGATAAGATACTTAAATCATTGGTCGACAGGGAACTCATTGATTAAAAACTGAGAGTTAAAGCCAGATTAACATTTTTCTTGCTTAGGATATTATCGGCATGTTATATCCATCTATGCTCTCTCCAAGGCCACCAGACTCCTTTGTCAAAAACAGTGATTTCACCTCACATAACATAAGAGTTCCTGTTTTATTGCTGCCTCGGTTGTTTGTTAGTTTTGTTAATTCCTATCCTAACTCTTTTAAATCACTAAAATCATACAATAACACAAGGGAGCTAACAGATCAGGGCAGACCAGCAGCTCCTGTGTTCTGTGAAGTAAAATGACTGTTTTTGTCAATGGAGTCTGGTGTTTTAAAAGAGATTATAGAGTTCTCCATCATGTTTAGCCACTGGGACTAGCTAGAACTGGCCGATTCTGGCTTTAAATGAACATGCAGCAGCCAACATGCCAACATCCACCAAATTTATTAAACCAATAAAATATTACTGCCTCCTTGATTAAATGCCAGACTTTGATGCCATGTCGCCGGCCCAAGGAATGAATATTACATCATTTAATTTAGTATTTTATGCATCTGCTGGAGGGCAAACTGATAAGAGTACGCACAATAATACTGTATGTTAATTCCACTACACAAGACACTTGATGATCTCTACGATAAGGTTCGGGGGGAGAATCAGTATCGACGGAATTAGCTGTAAGATATCTGCATATCGGCAAAAATCCAATATTGTGCATCCCTTGACTTCCTGCTTAGCTTGCATTAGATGCTTTAATTACTATAACCATAAAGAATGATGCCCAGAACTACAAAAATAAGACTTAAATTGAAATAAGTCTGATTTTATCCTTTAATTCATAAGTACCTGTGGCGGTGATTCTGCTTTCTGACTTTCTTGTGCGCATCAAATCCCTGTTTTTCAGTTTTTTCACCTGCGTACCTTGAATCCTCCACTACTCATCTCTGTTTACTGCGTTCATCCCCCTCTCCCTGTGTTAACTCCCCCGTCCTCCACCTCCTGATCCCCTCCCCTCTTCCTCTCTCCCTCTCTCTTTTCATCTATGAATGCAAAGCCTCAGCTAACCATGGTTACAGCAGGGAGAAATCCTGTTTGTGCCAAAGCAGCCCCCCACAACACCAACACACACATAGGTACACCACACACGCAGACAAACACGCACATATAGATGTGGCTGCATACGTACACTCAGCATGCTGTGTGTGTGTGTGTGTGTGTGTGTGAGAGTGGGAGGGAGCTCGGCTTCTTGCAGACAAAGAAGCCAGAGCTGTTGTGATGGCTATTATCAGCAGAGCGAGCCAGATATATGGAGAGCGGCAGAGAGAGCAGGGTGACGATCGACACCGTGAGAGAAGATAGAGACGGGAGGTAGACAGAGGAAAGAGAGCGAGAGAGAGAGATAGAGTGAGGGAATGAGGGAGGAAGGCAGCGCTCCGAGAGAGGAGAGAGAGAGAGGAGGCTGCAGAAGCATACAGATGAGAGTGGGAGTACTTGATAAAGAGAAATCTACAGCGCAGGCAGCTCTCGCTCTTCCCCTCTCTCTCTTACACACACACACACACTCGCACACACACTCAAGGGAGCAGCCAAGCGAGCGCAACAGCTGAAAAAGAAAGCGGCTGCTGTGCCGTGCGCGACAAACACACAGTCATTTGCTTCTGCTTGCGGATCTATACCTCCAGTCCTATCCAGCACCCATCTCTGGCAGGATTTAACCCCAGGACGGTAGCTGTTTTCTGGATACAACTTCAGCCTTCGCCCCCTTCTCCTCCGCCTCCCTCTGGCTGGATTCAGAGAAAGCAACATCTGGACGCCTTAACCTCCCCTTTACCCGCTTGCACCCTTGCATGCTGACCCCCTCCATCCTCACCATGCCTCTAGCCTAGCCTCCCCTTCCTCCTCCTCCTCCTCCTTCTTTCTTCACCTTTTCCCCCCTCCTTTACCTGCCTCCCTCCTTTTTTATTCTCCTCCTCCTGCTGCCTTGCCAAAAGACTCCTCAAAAGCATGGCGGGCTCCTTCGACAGCCACTTTGCCCGCCATAACATGATGTGGCAGTGCCAGCTGTCTCAGCCGGACTGCCGCTGCTACCGCGTGGACGGCTACTCCTTATTGAAGCGTTTGCCCCTCCACCCCCTCATAGGTCCCCGCTGCCCGCTGCAGTCCGTGGGCCAGTGGCTGGACTCCATCGGCCTGGTCCAGTACGAGAACCACCTGCTGGCCAATGGATTTGACAACGTCCAGTTTATGGTGAGTGTTTGCATAAGTGTTTTAGGGGTAAAAAGCCGACAGGAGAGCTCTAAACGCTGGGAGTTTAGGATGGGATATGTTCATGCATTTGTTATCCCATCTTGTTCTCTTTTTGTCTTTTCTTTAGCTTTGTTTCCTCTTTTTTGTGCTTTAAATCTCTCTATCTGTCCCACCTCTCTCAAAGCTCTCTGCTCCCTTTAGGTGTTGCTCATCATCTCTCATTTTCTTTGCAGTGATTAGCGCAACTAGTTTTTTCCCGTCTTCACTCTGATCTCTTTCGTTTATTGGATTTCCTCCTCTTTGTACCATCCTCTCTCTCTCTCTCACATTCTTCCTTTCGCATCATCTCTGCCTCTCCCAGCCGATGCCATGTGAGGTCCTCCCACGCACAGAAATCCTACGCCGCATCTCCGGCATCAGGCTGCAGACATACATGCTACAAACTACACTGTAAATGCATGTCAGAATCCTTGCTTCCTTGATAGTTTTTGCACGAACGTGCACAGAAACTCAACCACCTGTAGCCTGCGGATCAGGATGCAACCTGATCTTTTATTTTATGCGATATTCCCTTCATGCACAGTGACGTAGGAAGAGAAACTCGCTGGGTCATTTCGCATTCAGAAACTCTTTTGATGTTTGCATGGGTGTGTGTGTCGGTGTGTGTGTGCGTGTGTGGTAGTCAGACTTATATCCAAAGCAAGAGAGTGTAAGTGAAAGATGAAATAGGGAATGGGGAGAAAGAGAAGAGAAGCCAAATGGAGGGAAACTGCAGCAGAGGCAGAGAGATGCTGACTGGAGGAGTTTATCTGGAGTTGCAGGTTGTCGCTGTTGGGGAAAATGGCAACTTTTCAGCACCTAAGAGAAAAACATTTTGGGGCTTATCCAAAAAAAGTAAACTACTTAAATTGCATCAACCAGTCAAGACGGCTGTGTTTTCTTTCAGATAAGGCAGCTTTTGCTTCATTTGTGCCAGTTTGACTGCATCAGTTCGATGTTCTTTCCTGACTTGAGGTCAACTACGAATACATGCAGGCATTCGATCTGCATTTCTGTGTGTGTGTAAGTGTGTGTGTGTGTGTGTTCTGGTCCTCCACTCAGTGTGACCTGCATCTCTTTCCTTTGGTTTCCCTGGCAACAGGATGAAATCACAGAATATCGGTCTCTCCTTTTCTCCGTGTGTTTCTCCCTCACGTGCTCAGTGCGTTTCTTTAGGCTTCTGGCCACTTTTTGCCAACATCATTCAGGGTTTAATGCTGATTAATTGCTTTAAGGGCAGTCGGAAAGTTGCTGGTAATTGTTTGTAGCGCGTGTGTGTGTGTTTATGTGTGTGCTGCTTATCAACATTTTAACATTTCAGCTCTCTGCAGTGGCTAATTATCATTTTTCCCCCATATTAACCAGTCCTTGACTTGTACAAACACAGCAGCGTACGAGCCTCATCAATATCCTCTTCTCCCTCCTCATGCCATTTTTTTTCCTCATTAGTTCAATTCAATACAGCTTTATTGGCGTAAAGGCACATAAACAAAGTAAATAATACATGCAATGAATGCATTAAACTGGGGATATTTACAGCAAGTGGAGTGAAAGCACTGGTTAGTGATTAATCATAAAATCATTAAATGGTCTCACCTAATCCTCCTGTCTACTACTACTTAAAATTTAGAAATATATATCAATTATTTATAAAAAGAAACGTAAATAAGCATAATTAATATAAATATGATTGAACAAGTACTAACAAACTAATATATAGATGAAAGCTGATTGCAAAACAGTGACAAAATCAATAAAAAACTATTAGAGAAATGTTATTATCATAATCCGCCTGAGATTAAAACATTCTTCCCAAGGACCAAATAAGAGAAAGAAAAAAACAAAAACAGTCAATACATGGGCTATTAATTTTATAATTATCATTATTATTTTTAATATGAACTAAAAAATAACGAAATGAATACATTTTTGGGCCACTTGGCGGCAGCACAAAAATAAAATAAAGCATAAAAATGTTGGCAAACAGATGGAGCTACATTGATGTTCATTAGTAGTCGTGTTTCTGGCCTCTTAGTCCAACGATTACTCACCTCTTCAGTTTTGGGACACATGCCTGAGGCAAATATCTGGCTTTAAAGTTCGTACAATGTTCTTCAGCTTGACACTAAGTTTGTTTGCAGTTCGGTGCTGGGCAGGTAATGTAAAAATGGGTTTATTGGAGCTATTTTGGAAAAAACTGCCTGCTACTGGTACAAACAAAGCTGATGAGACTGAAATAACTGTACAGCTGCAGGCCGCAGAAACAAAACGATAAAAAACACTCAGTAGAGACGAGAGAAGCTGCAGGTTGGAGAGAATGTTGCACCAATGTTTGCATGAAAACAGATGAGCGCGGCAGCTAGAAATAAAAAATAACAGCTTTTTTTTTTCATAATTAATACTTGAAAATGACATCAGAGTACAAAATGTAAACTGTGCTTTGGTGTCTGCCTCTTTATCTGAAGATTTAATTAAAATGTTTTCTAAAAACAAGGAAGATCTTGGGTAGATAATAATGAACAAAATATGAAACAAACTTTTGATCTAAATTAAAAACAAATCAGGTTTGAATTGAGATCAAACACTGAGCTTGTTTACAAGATAATAATCAGTGCTGATGTATGGATGAAGCCATAAAATGCATCTTTGGATGGATGGAAAAACAACAGAGTGGAAATGATATTGATTCTTATCATATTTCACTGTTACTGATTGGTTTTCAAGCAAATTGCTCCCAAATTTCAACCGTCGACGGGATGTAGAACAAATAGAACTTAATGAAAACGTAAAATCATACAACTAAGATGATATTTAAGCAAAAACAAAGCATTTAAAGTCATCTCTTTGTATTCTGCCTCCCAAAAAAAGACAAAGCATTTAAGACAAACTTTTAAAAAAAACTTGAAACAGAAGTCCCTTGTCACTTTAAAGTCACCCAGTTAACATGATTTCTTAGTTTTTTAATCTAAAAAAATCAGATAAATACCTTTTCACAGTCATCCGTCAGTGAAGGAAGTCACAAATTGACCAAATCAATCCAAACTCTCCTTTATCACAGCCGCTTCCCGTTTAACTTTAAAGGTCATGTGACCCCTCCTCTGTGGAAGTGAAACCTCTGATTCACTCCTGTGTTGGATCAAGCTTTGGACTTGTTGCCACTTGGCGTTGCACCTCAATATATTTGCGTTTCTGCGCTGCGTCCGCTATTTTTGGAGCTTGGTATACAAAGGCTGACGTCCAAAAACACACAGGCAGAGGACAGAGTCTCTGCAGACACACACACACACACTTCTAATGAGTCATTAGTGATGAGTGAGAGGGATACTTTGTGTTAGTCTATACATAAAAACCCTGCAGAATAACCCTTTAAACGTGATGTAAATGAAGTGAAGTATTATCTTGTATTAAATGGAAGCTTTATTATTGTTTTGCTGTATTCATGGAGGAGTAGAAAGAATCACTGCAGCTACTGTGTGAGTGTCCAACTGTTAGTAAAAGCAGTATCTTTAAAATGTGATTCCTCTTTATATTAGTGTCCCCCGGTGATCCCTCCCATCACTTACACTCCTTCTTCTCACACTCACACTTCTTATCAGCGTGCTAACTTATTATTTGGCAGTGCTTCACAGAGACTTGGGGATTCTCTGCTCGGCCGGCCTCGCCCCTCGTGTCTTCAAATGTTTCTCAATAGCTCAGTCATCTCCGCTGCAACTGCCTTTGGATACAATTAATACTGAAAGGAGCTGAAGATGAAACAGGCCAACAAACATCACGGCGACTTCAAAGTCCCTTTTGTGACTGGGCCTCACTCCGAGTCTTCCTCTGGCGAAAGTTTCTCAGGCGTCCCACTCTGAGTTTTTAACCTCTTTTTGTTGTTGGTGATTAAACAGGATGACACTTAATGTCCTCCGACCTCGGGGAAACTACTACAAATTGATATTAATGCAGTCGAGGCGCAGGCTGCAGGGATTTCACCGGTATTTGCGGCGCTCCTTTTTATCGCCGGCTGTGGATTCTTCAAGGAGAGGTTCGGGTCAAATTCATTTCAGCACCACTCAGTACGGGAAATCGAGTTAAATGGCGAATTCAAACTGAAGCAAGTCCGCGCATTAGAAAGCTAAATCTTTCTTCTTTCATTTCAGGGCCGGTTCAAGTTCATCCGTGGAATTGATTGGTTTGCAAATGAATTTGACCTCGGCTCTGATTTGTATCAGTGTGTGGCTGTAAAAAGGCTCCAAGTACCACAGAGGAATGTATGCAGACATACACATAAACACCGACCGCTCGCCATGTGCCACTAATGGGGTCATTACAGTGGGCGTGTCTGCTCACCTTAACCAGCCAGCAGAGGACAAGTGATGCAGAGCGTTTGATATGAAGGACACTGGATGGAGACTAATCACACTCGTTTTACATGATTGTACATATATATATATATGTGTAAGAGACGGGTCGTATAGAGAGATTTTATAGTGTGTGTTCAGCGTGTAGACTGAAAGAGATCATTCAAATGTACTGAAGTGGAGCTGAATGTAAGGTACTTATCTGTAGCCGTATATTTCCTGGCTACAGTAGATTGTGTTCGCCATGTACCTAGTTTAGAGAGACAGGCAGGAGTCCCTGACTTATCTTTAATACACCAAAGTCTAACAAAAACATAAAGTAACTGATAGAGGCAGCGGGAAACCAGTTACTCCTGTTTCCAAAATTACTACTTTTCTCAGTAGAGTCTGGTGGCTTTGAAGAGAGCAACGACAGCAGCTTCAGTCCCCCTGTGTAAACTTACAGTCAGCAAAATATGACACGTATTTACCCTTTGAACTGTCCTCCACGCCCTCTAGTGGTCGCAGTAAGTATGAATGATGGCGATGTGGAGTTTAAATGACGGAAAGTCGCACTGAGGGCAGATGGGTCAAACATTCGTAAGAGGGGTTTATGTCTCACTTGAAAACAAAAGTCAAACATCACTGAACATCTGTGCATCACGTTTTACGTGACTTCTTCACTTCAGATGGTCATGTAGTCGACATTTATTTAGTTTTGTAGCCTAAATTCAACAGCGAACCGTACGTTAATGTAGTACTCAGGTCTTCCTCATAACTACTTCACTTCCAGCATTAACGTACATTTTATTTTACTTTTCTTTCATAACGTCTAACCAGGAAGATTTTTGCCCTAAACCTAGGTCATTGTTTTTTAGCCTGAATTCAATGAAACTGCGACTTTTTTTTTTTTTTACAACCACGTACCAAACATGTATGTATAATAGTGTGTGAGCTTTTTTTAGAACACTCTGCTCTGT
Organism: Serranus cabrilla; assembly: GCA_903364295.1. Lineage (NCBI taxonomy): Eukaryota > Metazoa > Chordata > Actinopteri > Perciformes > Serranidae > Serranus > Serranus cabrilla. Next base: position 58,860 of record CAFUXE010000384.1, on the reverse strand, counting down.
ACAGCAAACCATAAAGGACTCATATAGGTCGTTATGGTTGGTGCTGACAGTCCTCCTGCCTGTTTTCTGACACAATCTACTGTAGTTAACACACTGAAATGCACTTCATGCAACCTCACTTTAGAAACTCTACTATCTCTTTATAGACAAAGAGAAATAAAAATGTCAAAATACATGAATGAATCTGTATCAGAGCACAGAAGACTCTGGCTCTGAACAGGCTAACAGGAAAAGGTGCCAGTTTTCCACTTTGCTAGACTTGAAATTATATTTTTTCTTCCTTTTAATATAAAACAAATAACAGAATTAAATCGTTTTGTTTTTTGGTTCCCTGGGGACGATGCAACAAACTGTAAAAACATCAATATTATTAAAAAACTGGATATGACAAACTTGTATTAACACACCCAGCAGCCAAAGGCAGCAGAGTCATTAATGTGAAGTCGTGTTTCTGGCCACTTTGTGAATATAAATCCAACGTTCTGTTTTGGTTTCTCCTGAAGGAAAATATCTGTCTCTTTAGCTGCTTAATGCTCCGCTCGTCAATGTCTTTGCCTGTTTGTGTTTGACGCTCTGCAGGTAGTTTACAGCAGGTTTATCAGAGCTTTTTGCGTGAAGCAGCTGTCTGTCGCTGTGTAATGAGAGCGGTGAGACTGACTGTAAAACCAAAACAATGAGATTAAAGAATTAAAAGCTTTTGTAGTCTGGGAACTGCAGCTGGTTTGATAAATCTCTGTGGGTTCATATTACATAGTTTAACTCATTGCTCATGTAAAAAGATTGATTATTGCAGCTTTATAGTGTAAAGTTTTGGACCTTTTTGTGAATGTAATCCCAATTTTAACTCTTTATGAGTTCTGTTTTGGACTCCACGTCTCTTCAGAGACCCGTTTGTCTCTCTTAGCTGCTTAAAGCTGCACATTGTTCGCCACAGAGCTGCTAACTTTCTGTTGTTTGCTGGGCTGGCAGGATACAGTGGGTTAATTAGAGCGTTTTCACCGAAAGCAGCAGCCTGCGGGGGCTGGAAACAATGCTGATGAGAGCAGTGAGACTGAACCAAAACAGTGAAGCGATGACTAATTGTGATTTAGCTGAATTTTTGATTATTAAACTGTTTTCGTTGCGAGGTCTGGCGTGATGTGTTCCTCCGAATGCATCCAATCAGAGGGAAAAAAAAAAACAGGTGGGCAGTGATTGAAAGCAGCGTCTCACATCTTTGCATGTTGAGAGCCACTTAGCGGCTGATCTGAGGCGTCTTTATGGGACCAATGTGAAGCAAAGAGCCGATTCACCTTGTTCAGTCCTCTGACTGCAGTCACTGTCCCTGTTAACGCTCATTATCATGACCATCAAACATACACACACACTCTCACTGAACATGGCACACAGGCTTAGACCATCAGAGATGTGAGCAGAATATAAAAGTGGAAGGAAGAAAGGGAAGCAGGTCAATAGTGGAAATAATGAGATTTGTTATCACTCTCCTGGGAGATAAATACAGAAACTCTTGTAAGAGCCACATAAACTGATGCTTTGTCGACTGTGGAGACACACAAACAAATACTGCAAGAAATGAGTGTGAAAACTCTTTTATTAGGGAGCTTTTATCAGGTTTCCAGCAGCAACATGACTGTAATAGAAAGATAGAAGCCAGATTTTGGGGTAAGGTTTGTCCATAGATTTATACATGAGAATGAGGCCATGATGCCGTGTTGTGTTTATGAAAGAAACAGCAGTTAGATAAGAACAGCTGTACGGCTGGTGAAATTAATTTGACCCAACTGTTCCTCAGAGAGAGGAAACAACAAGATTTCAAATGAAATATCCATATTTCATTCAAAGGTGGCACCTCTAATCCTCCTCATAAAGGAATTTATTATTCAGGAGGAGAAATTCTTATGAATACAAAACCGCGGCTGAGTTAGAGAAAGTTATCTACTTCTTCACAAAAGATAAATGTAACAGCAACAAGTTCTTAAAAAGGAAGCAGAGTGAATTTGAATTATGGACTACAAGTGCAAGTGAGGACAGCGGAGCGAGGGTTTGAATAGTAAGTAAGAGAGACGCAGCCAAATAAGGAGAAAAGAGGACGAGTTCTTTGATAGTCGAGCAATAGAGAACGGCAAAGGAAAGAAAGAAAAGGCGAGGGATGAGCGCAGGCATGAAAGGAGCAGAACAGAGAGAGAGCAAGAGATACAGTAGGCCGAGCGTGATTTGTAGTACTCCACTAAGCCTGTTGCCGCAGATAATGGCCTTCGCTACCATCACTGAATATCAATTTCTGCTCCGTCTTTAGTCTTGCCTCAGCCCCCTGCCGCTGCGCATGAATTTTAATTCCTGAGCATTTGTGACCCGCTGCGGCGATGTTTCTAAGTGCTGTGGTCCAAGTATCACCAGCTCACCACAGGCCGTGGAAACGGTTATCAACACGGCACGTGCTGAACACTGTAAGTGTTCAAACCAGCTCCGAATACCAAGTTTCTGCTCCGCTCTCGTTTATCTTAACTCAGGTGATGTATCCCTGTGCTGTTTATCCCCTGATCCATCATGTGCACTTGGAAACTGTTAAGACCGAACAGGAAACAGGGCAGAAAAGGTTTGGAGATAAAAAAAAACATTAAGGAACTCTATCTCTTCCTATCACAATCCCAACAGGGAGCAATTAGTCCTGCCTTGAATCCCCCTACAGCCGACTCTGAGAGTCATTACAGTGTTGTAACCTGAACGCCGGCTTTGCTCTGCGCTCTATTAATCAGCCTGGGAGCTGATCTTTGTGCTGAACTGCTCTCACAGAGGCTCCCGGCGTGCAGGTTGGCGAGGAGAAAGTGGAAGGAATAAGTTTAGCCACAGGATGAGCCCAATCAGCTGCTGCCGCCTCAGGTTTCAGTGCAGGGACGGAGCGGTGCAGCCCGGGGACGAAGCCTCCTAATCAGCCTGCAGCCACATCACTCACTTTAACAGGCTTCTTCTTTGTTAAACTTTAATTTATCAAGGTAAAGTTTGGGAAACTCCTGCCAGGGGACGCAGAAAAAAAACTGGTTTGGCATTGAAATGAGAGGATGTTCGGTTTAGCAATGTGTGTACATGGATTAATAAACTGAAGTGGAAATGATGTTTGGAAGGAAGCAGCAACATTTTTTCTAATGTTCAAGAGGAGGAAATAATGTGATTTTAGAGAAGTCTATGGACAAATGTCCTCATTCTCACTTGATTTGTAAACACTTTCCAAATGACTTCATGGTCTCAATCGCTAGTTTCACATCTTCTTCAGGACCTCATGGTTCATGCTATCGTGTGGAAGTGGGCAAAAAAGTGCTCCAGAGTTGGTCTTAATCTTTGTGATGGAGAAACTTCTGAATGGGTTGAATGGGTACCCACGAGTTTACAGACATGTTCACTTTATGATTCATTCTTTTCAAAAAACATTTTTCTCATGCAGTACAAATGTGTTCATATTTGCCTGAAGTATTTGAATATTCCCCAACGTTTGATTCATGAGACCACTTTTCTAAACTTTTCCTAATTAAATTTTCCTATTAAATTATAAATTGAGCTGTTGTGTCTCAGCCTCCTGAAACTTTCCAACCACAAACTGGAAACCTGGAGCGTTCAGAGGATGTGTGGCGTTCCTACGTATATTGACCATAAGGGGGTTTCTCAGCACTTTCAAAAACTGAAGTGCTCGCCATCTAATTGCTGAAAAAATCAAATTCTTGCAGAAATCTCTAAAATGTTTTTGATACCAAATCACAACATGGATTTTTGCTGCAAGAACTTAGGAAACATAATTGTACTTGGACTAAATGGACTTTATATAATCATGTCATATTTTCTAAACCTCTATACAGCTTATATTGTTAAATTACTTGATTGATTCCTTAATTATTTTAGAATATAGATTAAGCTGTCAGATGGTGAATAGCTCTTCTGTGTGGCAGCTACAATTGACCTTTTATCTCCCCCTAAAATCCTCTGACCTCCACCCATTTCTTTATAGAAGCAGGTGGAATCTTAAGGCAGTTAAACTATGAAATGTATTTATATAAAAGCAGTGTTTGACATTTGCACACTTGACGTTTTACATTATTTTTAAACCTCCGTAGTTTACACCCATGCTTGCTACCTATGTTAGCTCGCTGTCTTCTTCTTCCTGTCTTTCTTTGGCTCATTGCTACATTTCTGGTGCCTTCTTGCCTCCAGCCTTCGATCAGTGGAATAGTCTGGAACTGGCAGATTTACATGTTCACACAATCAGTGTGGGTTAGTCCGGTTTATTAATCCAACAGCACATATTGCCAAATATATTGCACGCTTAAGCACCATCTGCAAAGATTTCCATATCAAAACTTGTCTCTCTGTTACATTTTATGTGAGGTTTTCCAACATATTCATATTTTTAAACAATATTTTCACTCTGGGAGATGCCCAGTTTACAGCCACAGTCTTCAGGGCTCACGCTCATATTTCCCTGGAGGAGTTAAGACGGTAACCTTCTGCTGATATTTAAGTCGCTTGGCAGGTCTGGGGTCAGTTCAAAGCCCTCTAATTAGAATTAAAATGTCCAGTAATTAATCATGTGATAATCGAGTACAGAAGACACGACCCTGCGTCTGCAAAGTTTCCAAAGTAAATCCACCTGAGCAGAGCTGTTTCTGTTAGCGTACTGCAGTGAAATCTATACGACAGCTATCTCCTACCTGGAATTAAAATGTCACAGCATCGGAGCAAAATGTTCTTTTCGAGCGCACGGCGGTCCCCAGAGTCGACTTCTGGACAGGAGCAAAGTAGAAGGAGGAGAAAGAGCGGATATGTGCTATCTACCTGCTTTATTTTCCTCGTCTCTTGGATGTTTATCACTGTTATTAGTCTGACAGGAGGGAGATGCAGCGGACTGGCAGGTGTGATCCAGTCCCTCTCCTCCTCCTCCTGTATCTCCACCATCATCGTGGCGATTACCTTCCTTTACTTTTCCCTTCTGTCAGAATCTATATATCTGATGGTGTTTCTCTGTCTGTGCTGCAGCCGTCTGCATGCACAGAGCATCTCTATCCTCCCTGCATCGCACCTTTCCTCTCATTATCTGTGTGCATGCAGACTCTGTGGCTGATAGGTCTCTTACTGTTTCCCACTGGATTCATTAAAGGTGAAGCTCTGCATGATGGCCATGCAGGCTGCTGTGTGAGCGTGTTGTGCGTCTTAAATAAGAACTTGCTTTCTACTCCTAATCTATCAGTTTCAATGCTTTCCTTTATTTTCTCTGTCATGTCCTGAATTATACTTTTACTCACAGATTGCTGCAAATAAACTGGAGGTTTTTATGCTAAAGCTTGTTTGGCAGTTAGCGTTTCACTGGTGCCAGAATCCTGTTAGTGCCAGTGGAGTGAAGTGCATGTCTCTAAAATTCTATATTAGAAGAGTTTTGATCTGTAATGTTCACAGAATTTTCTGATGTGGGCGTGTTAGTAACACACACATTCGTAAATGGATAAACAATCTGCACATAAAGAGGAAAATGCTTTCTCTTCCCATTTCTTTCTTGATCCTGTTTGATGTTATTTTGACCATTTGTGGCCAAAAGTTGTCGTGTCCACGATGAATTAAAGTGGAGCTGGAAACGAGATAGCTCAGTGCTGGTTTTTCTTCTTTTTCTCCATATTTAACTCACAGTTTTCAAGTTTCTTCTGTGGTAAACCAGGCTCTTCCTTGAAGAACCTCTGACACATTGCATGAATTGGTGAAGCAAAATGCAAAAAAAGTCTACTTGACATATAATGGCACAATAATTTAGTTAAAATTTAAAAAGGTATGATTACTCAAAACAAGACCAAGTGTTTTGTTCCATTTCCATTGATTTTCGTTCATTTCTGCACCAAATAAAAGCTATTATTAGCTCTGCTGGAACCTGCATGTGCTGCGTAATTCATCACACATTTTAATCAGTTACATTATTGCAACGAGGTAATGCAGTGCAGACTTTTCAAATCAATCTGCATATAGAGTGGGTTACCATGTAATGATAATTGAACAAAGAAAAAATACAACTTCATGCATACTTGATGTTGACTGTGATGGATTTAACACCTCAAGCACGCTTTCAGAGCGTCTCACTGAATGGAAAGTGAATAGAAAACAAAGGCCACCTGGAATGTATTCAGACATCTAGAACTGTTCAGTGCTGATCATGAATTATTTAGGAAAAATAAAAGGTATGCATGTTTTTAGTGGTAGTTTGCAGAATAAATGAGCCCAAATTAGCTGCAGATATCACAAAACTTTCCTACAGGAGAACAAAAGAAAAAGTACAGTGAAGACAAAGAAAGCTTGACCTTGAACTGCTAACTGAGCAAAATACGACTCATCTTACCTTCCACCGCCGCCTTGCTGACGTAGTCGTAGTAACTGACAGTGAGGCGGAGTTTAAATGGCTGATGGGTCGAACAAACGGCCAGGAAAACAGCCTTGGTGTCCCGCGTGGAAACAAAAATAAACAACTTTTTATGTAACTTTTTGTCATAGGTTACGTAACTTGTCAGTCTCTGAACTACCTCACTTCCATCATTTTGGTCCATTTATTTACTTTTTAAAATGCCTTTTATAACTCCAAACCAGGAAGTTTTTTGCCCTGGACCTAGCTCAGTGGTTTTGTAGCCTAAATTCTCAGAAACTGCATCTTCTTTTCATGACACGTGTATGTACTCCGCTGTACCACAAGCCGTAAAACGCTCATATGAGTTGTTTTTTGGCGGATCTGACCATCTTGTTCTGGTTGGTATTCTGTTAAAGTGTAGATATTAATGCCAGGCGCTGCTGCTTTGTTTTTGTTTTTTTTGCCGGGAACTGTCTGGAATATGTGGAGCCATGAACACTTTGCTCTGGGTGGAAAAATGCTGCATGAATCCTAACCTTGGCTGTCTTTGTTCTCTTCAGGGCAGCAATGTGGTGGAGGACCAGGACCTGCTGGAGATTGGGATCCTGAACTCGGCCCACAGACAGCGCCTCCTGCAGGCCATACGGCTGCTGCCCAGGGTCAGTGCTGCAGCCATCAAACACTCAGACATCTCTGACATAATCCAATCTGTTTGTTGTAATGTCACTCGCGTGCAAGTTGCAAAAAAACATAAAACTACTTAAGACCACATTCCCAGTTTATGATCGTAAAGTTATCCTAATGCAAACGAGAGCTGATGTTCACTCAAAGCTGTAGCCAATCTGTTTTGTTGGGTATAAAACTCAGCAAATCTCCAGCTCCATCTGTGATGTAACTCTTCCTGTGGGTGGTTAGGTTTCTCTCTGCATGTTCTGCAGAATACTTGCACCAACGAGTCGGGGGATTCAGGAAAAGCTGCACTAAGCTTTTGTATGTTACTGCAGATCACAGATCCAAACTACATCAAATTAAATAAATGCAAGAAAAACACTCACTTAATCTGTATGCATCTCTAAAATAAAACCACAAAGACAAAGAAAGTTTGCTGCTGAATGGTACTGAAGCAAGGTCAGATGCTTTTGTGTGTGTGTCAGAAAGAGAGAAAGTGAGATCAAAGGTGTGGAGCTGGAGTGAAAGCAGGAAAGGAAACCTAAAGAAAGAATCTGAGCTCAGAGATAAGCAGGTTTCATGCAGACACACAGAAAACTTTGATCTCCAGTCAGCACTTCCCTCTTCTCATCCTCCCTTAAACTTTCCCAAACACTGTAAAAAATCTTTAACTTTCACCTGCCGTCACACACGGAGGCAAACACATGCTCAGCTTACGGTGGAAGTGGTGGGATGTTTGTTTGAAGCACCGTAAACTCTCTGAAGCTCTTGTGACTGTCAAAATAAAAGTGAATGAGTTATGTGCTACACTCTGAGTATGTGAAGGCAGTAACCCCCTGCTGCTGGAGTCCTATGCTGCCCTTCCTCAAACGTTAGGCTTGTGTTTACTTGTTTGCAATGCAAATACATGAGTTTGATTCAGTGTGTGGTTTAAAAGTTGTGCTACATCTTGAAAAATCCACTCTTCTTCCAGAGCTCAGCAGCAGCTGCTTCCTCCTCGCTGCACTGAAGGTCTTTAACATAGAATAAATCTTTAATGATCCTCGTGTAAAAGTTTGGCTGCTGCAGAAGAAAAAGCAGGAAATGCAAGAAGTGCAGTGCAGCAATCAAAGATGAAATAAGTGGAATTCAAACAGCTGCCATGTTATATAAGAAATAAGCATGTAGGCTGTAATGCAGTTAGCATTCGTACAGAGCGTACAAGCTGTTCTCAGCTACAAAGCTCCAGGTCAAGGGTAATTTGCCATATGGGTGGAAAAATAGCAAAACACATCCAACATTTCCTCACAGTATCTTTTTTTATTTATGAGAACATTGAGGAAAACAAGTCCAAGTCATGAAACCTTCCAAGCAGCGAGCGAGCAGAGATATCACCAGATATTCCCAGCGGTCCAAGAAATGTTTCAAAGTCTGCAGAAAAAGTGATGAAAAGTAAAAAATCTGAATGTTTAAACATCTATTTTCTGTCCGTGCTGCAGGTGCGACCTGTTGGTTATGATGGAAACAACCCCACGTCGGTGGCCGAGTGGCTGGAGTCGCTGGAGCTCGGCGACTACACCAAGTCCTTCCTCATCAACGGTTACACCTCCATGGAGCTGGTCAAGAAGATCTGGGAGATCGAGCTCATCAATGTGAGTCACAGAGTTATTGAGTTATTCTCTCTTCATACGTCTGTCTGCAGTCCTGAACATGTTTTCATGAATCCCCGGCTGAAAATAGTCCCCAGCAATTGCTTAATTACTGGGCCTATTAGGATACAAAGCTATATAGTCATGACTTGTTTTTTAAGCAGCATTCCATGCATCATATTTTTACACATGAAGCTCAGTTGTAGGTGAAACAAAACAAACAAAAATTCCAGAGCCGAGGGGAAATATTCAGAGAGAAAATGACAAAATTAATGCTGTAAATTTACGAGAAAAACTTGAATATATTCAGAGATCAAAGTCGTACATTCCTCAAGAGGAAATTTTCAAAAAGAAAACTTTTTTGTTGTTTACAATGCAACGGACAGATGCAAGGGTTTATATACTCGATCTGTCAGAATATGATAAAAACTCAGTGTTTTTCAGTTTTTAACTACAATCGCTCTCATACGTCATCATAAATGTACTTCAGATTCTAAAGTCTGAGAAAATAATCCTGGTGATAGTTTGACAAAATGCTTGTGTTTCTCTAGATTTTTCAACCACATCTCAGGGTGAAATAATTTATTGAAATGCATTATGGGAAATGTAGGGAAAGTGCTTTTTTTTAAACCCAATATCAGGGACTAAAAGTCAGAATCTCTTTAAGGTTTAATGTATAAATCATAAAGGAATGAGCTCACAGTTTAGTGCTACAGACAGGGTGAGGAACTTATAGAAAGAGTAAACTGATACAGTGTTAGTTTTGGGATTTGTTCACTATAAGAATAAAGTAGCCGGCTTTGTCGTACAACAAATGAATTCTTCTCACTCGAGGTCTAACTGGCCAGATTTGACACATATTTCACTGGCTTGTTGTCTGAAAAAAGCTTATTTTTTCAATCAAATGATGCAACGTTGATACAAGTAGAGTAATCCCTCCTGTGTCCACATTCAGCATTATGTTCTTTTCAATAAATCAGTGTGTCAGGTTAAATTCCCCCTCACAGACAGATACTAACTACGCCTTTAAACAAGTTTCTATCTGAAACGATTGCTGCTGATGGATCTGTTCTCTGTGATGGAGGACAGCAGTGGCACAGCTGCGGCTTTGTGCAGCTGAATGTTTGTTGGTTTCTCAGCCGGTGACAGAGTGAATTTGTTTCTCCTGCTCGATAAATCGCAGCACAGCCTCATACATCAGCCGACGCACCTTTGGCTCTTTATCTGAAACGAGGCTGAAGTCGATGTGAAAGTTCCCTCTGTGGGGAAGATGCAGAGGCCACGCTGAGTGTGTGTGTGTGTGTGTGTGCAGAATGCCCATCAGGCATTTCTTCCTCATTACTGTGCAATTCGTGCTCAGAATACAAACAGGAAGGAGGTGCATTTTGCTGTTATATCATAACATTCCTGCATCTGTTTTTTTTTTAGCTTATTTTTTAGCTTATTCTCTGTGTTACTTGCTGTCTTGCTCTTCGTCTTGCTGTAGAAGTTTGTGTTGTGCAGCATTAAAAGCGGAAGCAGAAAGTTTGCCTTGATTGAATCGTCTCCCTCGGTAAATATCAGTGATGGTGGGTGATAACGAGGTTTGACATTTGAGCTGCCGTGTTGTCACAAGGAGTGCAGGTTTTTATGATTCAATTTTTACCAACATAAAATCTTGAGCAGAGATGGGATTTGCTGCAGCCTGATCTCATCGGAGTGATGCGCTCCTTTGATGCTCTGAGTGTAACCAAATCATGCTGGATTGCAGAGGGCGCCCGCCTGGCTGATTTCAATGAGAGAGAGAGCAGAGAAGGGGTGTTTTTCCTTCCCAGCGGAGGATAAAGTGATAAAGTGATGAGTGATCAGCTGGAGGAGGTGGAGAGGGAGTTATATAAGCATGTGGGATGCAAGATGTTTCACAGCGCAGGGGATGCCGCCCACATGCTGCGCTTGTGTGAGTGTGTGTGTGTGTGTGTTTCTGGATGCATATGTGAGATAGAGAAAGTGTTAATACATGCTTTTGTGTTTGAATGCATCAAACACCAGTCAAACTATACATTAATCTCCTCTCTGTTATGGAAAACAGAGGAGCCTTAAAGTCTAAAATGGTGCAAATGAAACAGATTCTCATCCAGTTCTCCCAAACCTGCAGGAGCATGTCAGTGAAAATACTGTGCAGCATATGGATTGCATAGGATTCTGTCTATATGAAGGATTTACATTTATCTGAGTGAAGCTGCACTGCAGTGCAGAGTGAAGCCACCAGAGGCTGCACAAGTCCACGATATAAGCAGAGTATGTGGCTGTGTATAGGCTCCTTTAGACAGCGTTAAATAACAGTTAGTTAGTGACTGTTTCCATTTTTAACATGACAGCATGTGCACAAAGCCAGATCCACAGAAACATGACCGGGATCACTTTATGTTACTGGTCCATTAACTTCACATTTCATATTTTCATAGAATTAACTTTAACTTTAATGTATGAAGATACTTATTTTCGGGAATATAGAGATGTTTTTAACTGGTAAAAGTATAAATAAAGAGGTTATGAGACACTTAACTACCAGAGCAGCCAGAAAAAACAGCTTACTATAGAAAAATATTAAAGAAAACTATCTAAAGAAGTTTCACATGCATGTTTTGTTTACTCACAGCTTTTTGTGGTTAAATCTATACTAAAATTGCTTTATGGATTTGTTCCAGGCTGCCTACAAATGCTGCATAAGGGAATTTTAAAGAAAATATAATAAAATATTAGACGTGACTAGTGTCAGGAGGTGTTCTCCTCTTTATTCTTTTATTTCTCTGGTTTAACACACAGTGAAGATGTGTCAGATTTAGCCAGGAGGCAAATTTTCATCTGCGGTCTCTGGGCATAAACAAGACTTAAAAAACATCAAGAATAAATGATTAAGAAATAATCCTGATCCTGAGCCGTGTTTGAGTCGGTGCCCAGCAGCTTCATCCAACAATTCAGCGTATAACTCAACATACATGGAGGATTGAGGATTGTTTCACATTGAGCTGAGAGCTTTAGTTACTTTTCAAGTCGATATTTAACATGTGAAACATTTGAAAATATTAATTCAATTAACCACATAACCGTATACTAAGTAGTTATAAAGAGCCCTTTACAAAATTAAAACATTCTAGACATAATTGCATAGATAATAATCTAATAATATATTTAGAATATATAAAACAATCTGAGTGGATCCATTCTACATAATGAATACTTTTACTTTGATACTTTAAGTACATTTTGATGCTGATGCTTTTGTTTTAAATGCAGGATTTTTACTTGTAGTGGAGAAATTTCACAGTGTGGTATTAGTACTTTCACTTCAGTAAAGGATCTGAATACTTCTTCCACCACTGCTAAGCCTTTTCTTTATTTCCCCTATAAACACTGTATCACTACATTTTAAAATGACGTCCATAAATCACACTTGGAAGTGACCCCACAGAGCCCTGACCTCAGCCCCATGTGACCCTTTAGGAATACCATCAGGTGTTCAGGTGTCCACATACTGTTGTCCAGGTAGTTTCATTCATTGTTTCATTTCAAACAGATCGTATCGATCTCACAGGACTTCATGTCACATCCTGCAGAGAGTAAACGTGTGCATCTGCTGCACCAGCTGCTTCCACTGCAGCAGCACACTGTCACTGAGGGTCTCTGGGGTGATGGAGAGGTCACTGCTGTACCTGAGAGGTGTGTGTGTCTGTGTGTGTGTGTGTGTGTGTATAGAGAGATTGTAGGTATTGTAGTGTGAGTGTTGAACAGAGCGATGCAGGAGAATGAGGGGACGGAGAGAGAGAGAAAAGGAGGAAAGAGGACAGTGTGTCTGTTAAAATAGAATCTGGCTGCTGCTTTCATGTAATCACCAGATAATCGCCGTGGGCAACAGATGCTGTGGTGTCCAGGGAGACGAGGGAGGAGCGCTTAGCATTGTTGGTGCGCTTTAAAATAGGGGGATACAAGAGTGAATGTAGGTGTGTGTGTGTGTGTGTGTGTGTGT